>SKCR01033168.1:0-84452 GCA_019454045.1 Zanthoxylum bungeanum
TGAGCTGGAAATCTTCCAAGCAAGATACTGTTGCCGATTCAACAACTGAAGCGGAGTACATTGTAGCAGCTGAAGCAGCAAAGGAAGCGGTTTGGATCCGAAATTCCTAGTTGGATTATGAGTAGTTCCATTAGCAGCTGAGCCCGTTTTATTGTATTGTGACAATAGCGGGGCCATAGCGCAGGCTAAGGAACCAAGGTCTCATCAACGATCCAAACATGTTCTTCGACGATTCCATCTGATTCGAGAGATCATACATCGTGGCGATTTGAAGATCGAAAAGATCGCATCAGAGGACAACATTGCAGATCCGCTGACGAAAAAATTCCTCGGGAAAAGTTTGAGCGACACATACATAGTTCAGGTATTAGATGCTTGAGTGACTGGCTATAGGCCAAGTGGGAGATTGTTAGACAGTTATGACCCATAGCGTCACTATTTTGTAAATGATATTGTATTATTGTACAAAATTAACTATGTAGTAATGAAATTGCCTTTTACCGTTTTGTAATTTATTTACTTTGATATAAATGGTAAGAGTCCCTATGATTAGTTCCGGATGTGATGATATGAGACGGTATCAATCCATAAAGGTTTAATCATTAAATATCCCTAGTCGTAGTATTATCGAGATTGGACATCGATAATGCGGAATAGACTAGTACTGCTCACTTGTGCATGTTGTGAGGGCACAACGGCATAGTTCTCATATATTTAAGTATAGGATACTTATGCAAGTGCGGTAGGAGGTTGTGTTTTACCGATGGTACGGAAAACAGCTTCGCTCTAGATAGACCCCGCGGAATCACATTGGTATTTCTGCGTGTCTATGGGAGTCCGCTTCAGGGTAGGTGCATATGATCTTAACCTGAGACTTGCATCGCTAGTACTTTCGACAATCAGTAAACTTTAGTTTTGGTGGTCCAGGGCTTTAACGGGTTCTGTGTACACCTCTTCTGGGTTTATCGAGAATCGTAGTGTATTGGGTGTGATGTCAAGATGGAAGTATCACTTCAGACATATGGAGATGATGATCGCGAGGGATACAGAACTAGTACTCTATAATGGTTGCAACCATAGGGATAATATGACTAGGTCAGGATTATCCGATTCAAGAGACTGTTTGCTTGATGTCCGATATGTGTATCGTACGGGGCAGACACATCTCCAGCCCCAGGCCTTACATGTGATCATCCGATACTGGTTCGATATACACTATACTACGGTATACTACGCCTGTTATAGATCTTATATTCCAATAAGAATATTTCTGGAGAATTGGGTAGGCATGGCGTTTTGCTAAAGGCTAACCTTGTCTTGTAAATCGGTAAAAACGTAGTACTTGGTACATACGTATTCAGATAATCTGACGGCTGTATTTACTGCCAACATATCCAGAGATCTCTTGGGTCGCTTCCCGAAGATTCACCAATGACGTATGATTCAAACTCGATTAATTACGGAGAGACTTTATCTTGGATAAAGTACTATACATAGAGAGAGAACGATTAATTTGGAATTAATCGTAAAATTATTATATTCGATATAATAATCGAAATTCGATTTCGACGCGAAATTAAAATTAGATTTTAATTCGGGAAAACGAGTTAATTTAGAATTAATTCGTTAGCGACGTAAATAATAATTTCGCTAGGCGCAATTATTTATTTAAATTCGATTTAATTAACGTCGCGACGTAAGTTCGGTATTTCGGAAATATCGAACCCGAACGCGTGAGTGCACGTGGGCCCACTTTCATTTGGAAACGTGTGGGGCCCACATGACACATGTCATATTATGCATTATTTAATTCTAATGCATTGCATGGAGATAGTGTACAATGCACTCAATGGTTTTGCATGGAGTTTGAGTGTTTGATACTCTAAGCCATTGCATGATTTGTGTCATAAGTTTATTATTAATTTAATAAATATTATGGCATAAATATAAATTGATTTTTTGTAACAAAAATCATTCAACTTTTCTCTCTCACATTGCCGAAACTTGCAAGCAGTTTTTGGCTCTCCATTTCTTCATTTTTGTGGCAAGATTTGAAGAAGTTGTGCATTCAAAATCACAACAAAGGCTAGCACTTTCAAGGGATCATACATAGGTGATATGGGAAACTAATCCTTGAGCTTGGAAGGATCAAACTCGACTTGGAGTCCCTCTTTTCTTCTTGGCCGAGAGCTTCACTGCACAAGGGAGGAGTTTTCGCATCATCTAAGCATCCATTTTCAAGTATTGTGAGTATGATTCCGCCATACTTCAATTTATTCATCCATGTATTTATATATTTTGCTTGTTCTTGTTGATCTTGGGGCTTGGTAATTTTTTTTTTTCCAACACCTTTTGTGGTATATTGGATGGAAACCCGGACATAAATTCCATAGCCGAATCCGAATGGACGGTATTATGGTTTGCACTCGGGATACAATGCCCCATACCACTTGAAGGATTCACATATTTCATTTCATCCAAACTTGTATTTGAGCATGATTAGGCTTTTAGAATGTTGTTTTATTTTTAGCATGACTTAGTTATTTACCTTTCGTATTAGGAATTTAAGTTATGTTATGTTTATATAATTAGTTATTAACATGTTTAATGTGTGATATCATGTGTTTGCTGTTATGAAAGTTTACTTTTGAAGCATGCAGACCTAGATTTAGACTTTATAAGAATTTAGACTACTTTGACCGACATGTATGTTGAGTAGACTTGGTTAATATTGCACAAATCCATTCATTACAAACGACATAAGTAAGGGACCATTCCGAACCCAATGGTTTGAGGTCTTCCCTTGCGAGGGGTGAGTGTGGCCTTAAATTATTTTCCCGGTTCACATCGGGTGGCGACTCCATTATTCTCCGGTTTAGTCCCCCGTGGGCTACTCCGTACTCCCAACCGGGCCGTGAGCCTGGAACAGCATGCGTCGCCCAGTTTCTGTGTCCTACAATCTGGCGACTCCACTGGGGATAGAGAATCGGCCCCGAAATAATGTCTTGTAATATTTGTGATTTGTGTTTTAATTAATCATGTCTACTATGGGTTTAAGGAGTTTAATCAAAGGCATTATTAAGGCTAGGTGATAGTTTGGTGTCTTCCTTCACTCACTACACTTCTATAAGGAAAAGCTGTGAAGGCACCTATATAATCATTCACCCGTAGCTTATTATGATAGACTAATTTGGAGGACTCATTGTTTATTCCTGTCACCAAGCGATAAGAGCCTAAGGGGCTTGGGTACTTGAGAGAGCCTCGCTCCACCCTCCCTCTGGGGAATCTACAACGGGAAATTCATTTGACAGTTAGTCACATACCATAACTTGTTGGCACGTACCGTAAGGTATAAAAAAGGTGCGTTCACTTGGTCGTTTGAATCCTTGAGTGGGGAGTCATAGTCGTGAACAATCCTTCGTCAGCGAGAGCCTTTGTTTACACTCCTGAAACCTACATGTGAACCTTAGTTGTATGACCCTTATAAATTATTTATTTATGCTTGTGTTTAGAGCTATCGTTATTTGGATTCAGTTGGATCTTTTTGTCAAGAGATATGAACTTGTTGGGCTATTTAAACTGGGACAAGTTCATGTCCTTTGAAAATTGGGCCAAAAGCTTCTAAAATGCCGATGGGCCATTTTGTGTTTAGGCCTCTTATTATTTGAAGTCGTTTAGCCATGTTATCACAAAAGTATAAACTTGTTGGACCTTTTCAACTGGGACAAGTTTACACCGCGCAATGATGTGATTGAATGCTTTAAAATGACGATAGGCCAACTTATATATGTATTTTCCGCATCACACGCATTTCATGCATACACGCATCATGTTAACCCTTTTGTGTCTTAAAAGCCATCATAGATTCTCGTTGGGTTAGGAAAGCAGAGAGACTCGTCAAGAGACCGTTAGTCAACATGAGCAAGTTAGCAAACGAGAGAGCCCACCTGGATCAATTAGAGATTAAAGTAACCAAAATTATTGAGATGTTGCAAGTTCTGACTAATGTTGTGGCTAGTCTGACCATACCCGGTATAGCTGATAACAGAAAGTTTTACAATCAGAATGGAAAGACCATCGGGGAATCCTCAGAAGAAGCAAGCAGAAAAGACAGGATAGCCATTCAGAAATTGGGAAACAGATCAGTAAAACTGTCAGGCTTGGAAGGGAACGAGTTCACCGAGCCAATCAATGTTGACAAATTGAAGCTGTATTTAGCCTGAGGAAGAGAAGACTGAGTAATCACCAAGAGAATTGGCAGAAGATCTAACCTGACGGGATAGGAAGTTCATCCACGCATACACGTAACTTGCATCATTTGTTTTGTGTTTTGTGTTTGCAGATTTCAGACAAAAGAGAACCAGCAGGGGGCGACCAGAGACATGCGGCGCCAAGGAGCACAACGAGGATCTAACCCATCATGAACATGGATGACCTCTACACTTGCATACGTACACATCACATGCACGTGTTTTATTATGTTGTTTTGTTTATGTTCGCAGGTTTCAAAGAAAAAAAAAAGGAAAGCGGCAAAGATCAAAAGGTGGCACAAGCACTGAGGATGCCATTGAAGCCACCTTGACAGATGGATTTCGGCCATGTCTGGCTGAAGATGATGAATATAGCGCTAGCAGGGAGGCAACCCATGCCCTTTGTTGCAATTTCTATTTTCATGTTTTGTGTATACATGTTGTAGAGTCTTTTAATTTTATGTGTTATTTTTGTAGGTAAAAGCAAAGACGAAGCATGTTAAGACAGAAGGAATGGTGTTCGGGCAATCACAAAAATGGGAGCTAATTCATTAGTGGTGGCTAAGTAAAGAAATAATTCTTGAGACGCATCCTAATGAATTTATATCAAACGAGTGGTGTATTGAGTACACAATTCTGTTGCCTTAATTATTGCTTTTTCTTTGTTGTTTTATTTTATTTTTGTAGACAGAATCCAAGACTTTTTGACATTTCACGACTTCTTTTGTTGTTTTCTTTTATTTTCGTAGACAAAATCCAAGACTTTTTGACCTCTCATGACTTCTTTTGTGGTTTAGCTAACAACCATTTGGTGGAAGATATTAGTGCAATTATTACTCACCCATTTTCAGGTTCTATAAATTCATCTCAACATTTCTCTCCTCAACACATCCAGATATACATCCAAGTAAGAGAAAGAAAATGGAAGCAACTTCACAGCAGCGAGTTAAGCAAATTTATGTTTTCTGTGGATCCAACACTGGTAATAAACCAGAATTCGTTGAGGCTGCAAAAGAATTGGAACGAGTCATGGCTGAGAAGAATATACACCTAGTATATGGCGGTGGAAATCTTGGGATAATGGGAAGCATTTCAAAAGCCGTTCAGGATGGTGGCGGTCATGTTTTGGGAATCATCCCAAGACCTTTGGCGGACGAACAGTTAATTGGACCAACAAATGGGGATGAACGCATCGTATCAGGTATGTCTGAACGACTCCATGAAATGATAAATACTGCGGATGCATTTATTGCGTTACCAGGTGGACTTGGTACCCTTGAAGAGATATTCACCGTGGCATCATGGGTGCACTTGAACGTTCATCGGAAGCCCATTGGACTACTTAATGTTGAGCATTTCTTCGATTTTCTGTTTGTGTTTCTCGCGGAAGGCAAGAGATATGAGTTCGTCACCAAATCTGTAGGAGATATTTTCTTGACTGCGACAAAGGCCGAAGAGTTGATTGACCAGATCCTAGCTTTTGAACCGAAGCTCGACCTTATCCTCTCCAAATTGGACTGGACAGATGGTGATCGTAGCAAGAAGCGCAGATTGGACATTGATCTTAATCAGTGATGTTTCCCACTGACCAGGTATTACAGACATGAAATATTTGAAAGTTTGTACTCTAGTTTAGTATAAAAAAAAATGAGTGAGAGATAAGTCTTTGATAGTTAGACATATGTTCGGTGATGACATTGTATGCTGTAGAGAGAAACCCTAGAAATGATAAGTGCGAGGCACGCTCTCTTCCGGTATTCTGAATGGATTGATCTCAGTAAGACTCACGAGCACTTGATTACAGGATCCAAGCAGTAGAAGCCTGAGTAGTTATCGAGGTGACTAGTTGAAAAGATAATGTATTAGTGAATGACCGTTTGCCCGAGTGTCCACACTTGTTTACTGATGCTATGATATATGATATGGTTGGAAATAAAGAAAAAAGTCTTTGAAATAAAAAAGAAAATAAGAAAAAAAAAACAAAATAGACCACTTATAACCGATAAGCGTGAAGCTACCCATGGGCGAGTATTAGGACCACCATGAGGAGAAATGCTACCTTAAAGGGTAGGTGTGTCAGAAAAAGAAAAGAGAAAAGAAAAAAGAAAGAAAAAAGAAAAAAAAGAAAAAAAAGAAAATGAAAAGAATAGACAAAAGAAAAAAGATGAAAACCATATCATGTTGAGTATGCTGAAGTAATCACAGAATGTGATTAAGACATCCAGGTTGGTTAGACCCACTGGTTCGATTCTCTGAGACGAAATCACAAAGTTGGCTTACTTAAGGACTAAGCTGCGAAAGAGCACTGGCACATATACACGAGGAGTCTAGCTCAGATCACCCATTCAGATGATTGGACTTGAGTATATCGAGTACTTTGAAGATTCATCGGTTTTGACACGAAGCATTCGTTGAGGACAAAAATATGTCTAGCTATCAAGATTATCTCGTGAGAGGTAATACAATGTGAGAAATAGAATATCATGTCAGCTTGGAAACAAGGCCCATATCAGCTTTGGGGTGAGGCCCTACGTCATTATCAGTTCGAGGGCGAGGCCCATATCACATTGTTGGCGAGGCCCCACATCAGTTCAATATCAGTTTTTACCAGGTATGGCATTCCGGGGGCGAGGCCCATATTGGTTCAGTATCAGTTTCTGATGGGCATGGCATTCTTAGGGCGAGGCCCACATCAGTTCAGATCAGTATCTGCCGGGTACGGCATTCTAGGGGCGAGACCCACATTGGTTCAGTATTAGTTCTGTCGGGTATGTCATTCTGGGGGAAGCCCACATTCAGTACAGTTCAGGAATAAAGCCCACATTCAATACAGTTCAGGAACAAAGCCTACATTCAGTACAGTTCAGGAACAAAGCCTACATCCAGCTTAGTTCGGAATAAAACCCACATTCAGTACAGTTCAGGAACAAAGCCTACATTCAGTACAGTTCAGGAACAAAGCCTACATCCAGCTTAGTTCGGGAATAAAGCCCACATTCAGTATAGTTCAGGAATAAAGCCCACATTCAGTACAGTTCAGGAATAAAGCCCACATTCATTACAGTTCAGGAACAAAGCCTACATTCAGCTCAGTTCAGGAACAGAGCCTACATCCGGCTTAGTTCGGGAATAAAGCCCACATTCAGTACAGTTCAGGAATAAAGCCCACATTCAGTACAGTTCAGGAACAAAGCCTACATTCAGCTCAGTTCAGGAACAGACCCTACATTCAGCTCAGTTTAGGAACAGAGCCTACATCCAGTACAGTTCGGGAATAAAGCCCACATTCAGTACAGTTCAGGAATAAAGCCCACATTCAGTACAGTTCAGGAATAAAGCCCACATTCAGTACAGTTCAGGAACAAAGCCCACATTCAGTACAGTTAGGAGTAAAGCCCACATTCAGTACAGTTCAGGAGTAAAGCCCACATTCAGTACAGTTCAGGAACAAATACTACAATCAGTATAGTTAATGAACAAAGCCTACAGTCAGTACAATTCAGTAACAAAGCTCGAGGGAATAAAGCCTCATCTCAACAGTTCGGGAACAAAGCTCGATCTCAGTACAGTTCGGGAATAAAACTCGAAGGAATAAAGCCACATCTCAGTACAGTTCGGGAATAAAGCTCGGAGGAATAAAGCCTCATATCAACAGTTCGGGAACAAAGCTCGGGGGAATAAAGCCTCATATCAACACAGTTCGGGAATAAAGCTCGGGGGAATAACACCCTATCTCAACACAGTTCGGGAAAAAAGATCGAGTGAATAAAGCCTCATATCAACACAGTTCGGGAACAAAGCTCGGGGGAATAAAGCCTCATCTCAACAATTCGGGAAAAAAGCTCGGGGGAATAAAGCCTCATCTCAACAGTTCTTGAACAAAGCTCGGGGGAATAAAGCCTCATCTCAACAGTTCGGGAACAAAGATCGAGGGAATAAAGCCCTATCTCAAGAAGTTTGGGAACAAAGCCAGGAGGATGAAAGCACTTTGCCATCAATCAGCTCAGTCGCAGTTTCGGGATGCGTCCCAGGATCGAGGTCCACTGCATCATCAACTCAGTTCAGAGCGATAGGCAAACCAGGCAGTAGCTGGCGAGCCAGGTAAGTAAAAATGCATTGCACAAACTTTGATAGGATTGTCATTGTCACACACTGGACAAGTCCCATCAAAGTGGGGGCGGCTGTAGGCACTGCATTTTTGCATACCAGCCCAATGATGAGCCTCGTACGGAGGCACCACCTTTTAAGTCGCGGAAGTCGCGGGAAACGGACGTTGGAAGGGAATAATCAAGAATTGACATTTTGTTGGATTTTTGTTCGCTCGCTTAACCTCGGGATTTGCTCGTTGAGCCTCTGTATCAAAATTTATTCTCGCCCCGAACCTTAAAACCTACCCCTATGACCCTTCACCTTCCATGCACAAACATAAAATAATAAGCCACCAACCAATTAAACAAATTCAAAGAAAATCAAACAATTAAAAAATAAAAACCAATTTAATAACAATTTTCACAAAACCAAAATCAAAGAAACTACCCCACACGCCTATTTCCATCAACCAAACCAAACACAAAAGGCCAAACTCCTCACAAATCAACAAACCTCCATTTCCTATCCTCCACAAATCAAACAAACACTAACAAACAAGAAAACAAATAAACAAATCACACCAATTTCATTTCTTTCATACCCATATGAACCCTTTCAATAAACAAATAAACAAAATCAAACAACAACAACACCAAACAAATAATAAACAATTCATCAACAAAACCCACTCACATCAAATAATTAACAAAATTCAACAACAAAAATCTCCCTTTTCCTCCAAATTCAACAAATCCCTTCAATCACCGAAAGTTCCTTTGTTTTGCCTCAATCATCCTCCATCATCTCACCGAAAAGCTCATCAAATCATACCTCATTTCTTCCTTCAATCATGCCCAAAATTAACTCTTTTATTCATGCCAATAACTCACCCACTGCCTTTTAAATAAACCCTCCTCTTCACACCCAGGGACCCCTGGAGATTGCCCACAAACTGACCACAAACTAGCCATTTTAGCAACCCATTTGCTTCTTCCCACAATCAACCCGTGACCCTTAACTGCCCCTTGATCATTCACAAGACACACCCATTCCCTTCACGCCAAAGGCCCAGCCATTGCCTTCAATCCATTGCCTCACGCCATTCAAACACTCAGCCCCTAAACTAGCCATCTGCCTCCCACAAATTCACGCATAAATACTCATCAAGGCCGACCAGTGACACGCCCATTTCTTCATGACACATGCACACACGACAAACCTTAAGCCATTGCCCACGTAACCATCACCAAACCATAACAACCCCACTCAACCCCTATAAATTCACACACTCACTGCCCTCAGGAGGGGGGATTCACGCACCTTGGAGGTCCTCACACTGTAGTCACCACGTCCCTTAGTCATTCACCTTCATCAGCCCCTTCATGAACAAATAAACTTTTGCTCCCCTTCGCGCCATAGCCTTCAACGCACCAAACTGACCTCAACACAGCCCCTGCACTCCCTCCATAAACAGCCACACTGAAACCCTACATTCAGCCACGTTAGAAGCCCTTGCATGTCTCCCATTCTCGGCAACACACAAGCCATTTAGCAACAAACAAACTCACTGCCTTCATAAACGGTACACCCCTCATTCTTCAAGCTCTTCCTCTCGGCACAATGTTCACGTAAATAACCCCGTGGATCACTTCTTCACACGCCCACAATAGCCTTCACTGCCTCACACATAGCTTTTGGCCCTCAACCTTCACGCAAGCAGCAAACAGCCCATCATCTCACGTAACTGACCCAGCACCTTCACGCCATTTAGCCACAACTCAGCCCTCTTCCCCCCTTTGCCTCACGCATCAACAACATCCTTCACAACAAGCATTACACCCACTGCCATGAAACCCTAACCCATCCAACAGCCACTGCCATGAGAACCCTAGCAACCTCAGCCACTTTCACGTCACTCTCTCCCACAAGCACACAATCCACGCACAAACCAGCTCTCTACGTGATCAGTGAAATAATCCGAATTCATGCCACTGCCAGTGAAACAACCATCATCCACGCTGACTGCCCCCTCAACTCCACGTAAATCCTCATCACTCACTGCCTACTCACGGTAACAAACAGACCTCATGCACTCCTCACACTGCCGCACAAACCACTCCCCTAAAACCAGCTCATGCATGCGTGAAACCGTGACCCTAAAACAACCCCCATATAGAAACAATAAACTCACGTAACTGCCCCTATCATTCATGCTAATCAGCCCTATATTTCACACGCAAATAACCCCCTTAAAATAAGCCCATGCACACATGAAAACTGCCCTGAAACTGTGAGAAAAATCACCCTGAAATGTTATAAAAATCGTCCCAAAAATCGTCCTGAAACGGTGAGAAAACAGCAAACGGAAACCGCGAGTGAAAACGGTGAGAAAATATAGAAAACATCAAGCATGAAATAAGTGTGCGAATACAACGAGGGAGTTGTGGAATACTCACATCAAGCGGTTGAGCGATGCGGCAACGAACAAAACTTGAATTCTGCTCCTTGACAGTTCATGACAGTGATAGTTTCTGCTCACTGGTTTTGGCTCGGTTTTGGTCATTCGTCAAGCTCCAAGCTTCGTCGAACGATTCCCGGCTCATGGGTGGACTTCCTTATCACCTTCGCATGATCCCGTTGAGTGCTAGCTCTCTTGATTTTGCAACAAAATCAAACACTCTTGCTTCCCAAACTCACGGCAGTGAGCTGTGTGCAGAAGAGAGGAAAAACAGCCCATGAAGGGCGTGAGAGAGAGAGAGATTAAAATGAATAAAGAGAGTTGTGTGTTATTTGTATTTTGTGTATCAAATACACTTAAATGAAATTCAAATTCATTTACTACAAATTTGGCTTTACAAAAGTCAAACCATAAAGCCACACCAACCTCCATCAACTCACATCACTCCATCAATCATGAATAGTGACTTGCGTCAATCACTCAAAGTGAAAGACATCCATCACTTGATTGACGAATGATGTACGCTAGTTGTGACTATCGATTTGACGCTAGATTTGACTTACGTGCCGCATTCGAATTTGAAATGCGAATGCGCTCGCAAACAATCTCGGGCTCGGGTTCGCTAATTCCAAATTAAGGAATTTTCCGTTGCGACTCAATTAAATGATTACGCTTAGCGAAATCACAATTCACGTCGCTAACGAATTAATTCTAAATTAATTCGTTCTCCCCCGTCGAAATCCAATTTCGTTTAATATATCAAATATATTGATTAATCGATTAATTCCAAATTAATCGTTATCTCTCTTTTAATGATATTTTATCCCAGATAAATTATCTCCGTAATTAATCCCAGATTAATTTTTCTCTCTCATCTAATTAATCCCAGATTAATTTAGAGTGTGAGTCGTACGTCATCGGTGAATCTTTTGGAAGCGACCCATGAGATCCCCAAATATGTTGGCAGTAAATTGGTCGTCGGACTATCCGAACACGTAAGTACCTCATACTACGTTTATACCGATTTACAAGACAAGGTTGGCTTCTAGCAAAACGTCATGCCTACCCAATTCTCTAGAAATATCCTTACAAGAATAAAAGATCTATATCAGGCGTAGTATACATAGTATTGCGTATTTCTGTCCAATATCGGATGATCACGTGCTAGGCCTGGGGCTGGAATTGTGTCTGCCCCGTACGAAGCACATGTCGAATGTCTGGTAACTAGTCTCTATAATCGGATAAACATAACCTTGTCATTTTATCCCGATGACTGCAGTACTTAAGAGTACTAGTACCGTATCCTACGTGACCATAATCTCCATATGACTGGAGTGACACTTCCGTCTTGACATCACACCCAACACACTACGATTCTCAATATACCCAGCATAGGCGTACACAGAACCTGTTAAAGCCCTGGACGACCGCAACCAAAGTATTGATTGTCGCAAGCATTAGCGGTGCAAGTCTCAGGTTAAGACCAAATACACCTACCCTGATTTCGGACTTCCATAGACACATAGTCATACTACCAATGGAATTCTGAGGGGGTCTATCCAGAGCGAAGCTGTTTCCCATACCATCGGTAAAACACAACCTCCTATTACACTTGCATGAGTATTCTATACCCAAATATATGAGAACTATGATGTTGTGCCCTCACAACACGCACAAGTGTAATACTAGTCTTTTACGTATTTATCGATGTCCGATCTCGATAATACTCTGACTAGGGATATTTAATGATTTATCCTACATGGACTGATACTGTCTCATATCATTCTCCGTCCAGGAACAAATCATAGGGACCTCTCATCATTTATACATCTAGGTGATCTAATCACAAATGATAAGAGAGCAATCTCCTTTGTCACATAGTTAATATGTAGAACAACACCATGATATGTACAAATAGTGACGCTATGGTCATAATTGTCCAACAATCTCCCACTTGGCCTATAAACCAGTCACTCGAGTGTCTTACACCTGAACTATGTTCGGTTGGCTCAAACTGTTGAGAAAAGGCTTTCGTCAGCGAATTTGCATGAGTATCGTCTGATGCAATTTATACGATCATCACATCGCCATGATGTATAATCTGAACGAATCAGATGAATAGTCGAAGTATGTATCTGGATCGTTGATGAGACCATTTATTCTTTAGCCTGTGCTGACGCCTAGCTCAGCTTCTAACAGAACTATATCTAATCTAATTAGATTTGTTATCGACCCAAATGGATGTTATTGTCGCTTCAGCTGCAGCAGTAACCCGAATTTGTTGTTTATATGGTAACATTATCTTACTTGGAAGATTTCCAGCTCACTGTACCGTTATTCAAACTGTATAGTACTGTTTGTGACTTGTAGTCGTTTTATCGGTTTAGGAAACTTGCAGTAGTGATCCCAGTCACTTCAAGTTCTCCATCCCCACAGATTAAGACAGCATCCTTAGTTCTCTAAGATACTAACGGATGTTCTTAAAATCAATCCAGTGACTATCACTTGGATTGGCCTGTTTGTGAATCTATATGCTCAAAGCGTATGAGACACCAGGTCACGTACATTTTTCAATGTACGATTTCTCGGAGAGTTTTTCTCGAAAGCCAAGCTTTCACCGATTATTTTTATAGGAATATTATTTCCAAGAAATGACATATTATCATTATTTTATAGGACAGTATTGTCAGTGCACTCCCACTAACCCTCTTATATACACAAGAATCATTTCGTTTTGAATTAAATCATACTCCATTATGATTACATCAAAACGATAATTCCAAGAACCTAATGCTTGCTTCAATCCAAACATGGATCGAATAACCTGCAAACCTTGTTTGCTAGTTTTGTACGACAAAACTGACAGGATGTTGCAAAGATCCTCCTAAAGGTTTCCTTTTCAGGAAAGCTATTTTCCCGTTAAGCTGACATATTTCATAAATGAAATGTGCAACTTCAGCAAGCATTATCCAAATGGATTTACCGTGGCAACAGGTAAAAGGTTGAATCGTAATCAACATAATGTTGGTAACGATACCTTTCCGCTACAAGCCTAGCTTAGAACGTTGGTATGTTGCCATCCATGTACGTCTTCCTTGAAGACTTATATAGTACCAATAGGCACAATGCCTTGCGGTACATCAACTAGTGTCCAAACTTGTTGATATACATGGAATCCAATTCGGATTCATGGCACTTTGCCATAATAGGGAGTTGATACCTTGTTTCACTTCCTCATACGTAGTCAGTTGGTATACCTCAATAAGATATGACTGAAACCAAATAGAAATGAATATCTTATACTGTCTTTTAAATAAATAAATTCATTTTAATATACTAAATGGTCTTATATGGATTGATATGAATCCTTAGTGTACTACGAACTCCTACATGGCAGGCTATGTCCTTTGATTTACAAAGGTGAGGTTTGTGTAGAAATCCTGACCAATAGCTACGTATTTTAAGGACATGGTTTGGTGGGTGGATGGGGATGTTTTACATAGATATGAAGTTCACTCATTCTTGTGAGAAGTAGAAGAGTATCTTATTTAAGGGTTGATTCGGTACTTGAACGATTAGAGTGCTCAAGTTTTCTATTACGAATAGAAAGATAAATATTCATAATAGTTATGAATAAATCGTTCATTATAGAATCAATAGTACTTAAGGTAACAATAATTAGAGGTGTATAACAGACATTTTGACCCGGCATTAATTCTGAGATACTCGTGAAGTGTAGAACTAATTGTAATGACCATATCAATAGACACTGACATTGTTCAACTTATATTATATATACGGCAACGAGAGTGTAACTTTAGGTTTTTAGTGGAATAACCTAAAGTTAATAATTTAGAATATTTAATTAAAGAGTTTAATTAATATTTCAGGATTATTGGAGCTCGGAACTGTAGGTTGATTTGGCCTTAGTGCTAGCTCGATAAACTGTAGCAAATTAAATATAATTGGATAATCCATATATAATCTAACATGTATTATAATTATTAATATGATTAATAATTAATATCACACTTAAAACTTTAAATTAGTTTTATTATAAAGTTTTCTCATATAAATGGTTATGAGATAATCATTTAATGATTATGAGATAATCACTTTATTTTTTAAAAAGTATGTAAATATTAAATTATAAAAGATAATTCAATATATATATATTTTTTGAAAATATATTAGTTTAAAATTTTATTTTAAATTTTCTATTTCAAATATAGTAATTACATGTTTTTATTAAGTAACACCATAAATGTCATTATTATGATATTTATCATGAGAATCAATTTGTTGTTACAAATTGGTTATTGTCGAATTTTAAAAGTCTTGAAAGGGGAGAGTTTTGTAATTTTGTTACAAGTTTAATGACTCTAAACCCTAACTATAAAAAAGAAAATGTGTTTTGTTTTATATCTAATTCTTTTGAAACCATAGCCTCCTTAAGTTTTTGTTTCTTTCAAGAGTTGATAGAAAAAGAAATAAATAAAAATAAAAAATTTATGTGTGACAACTTTAATCTCTAAAGAGTTTTGGGATTTGGTTTTATGAGTGAAGCCCAAACTTCCCTTTGTTGGTGACGAGCTGACCGGCGTTTTCACATGCGTATAATGCAATCGGACGTATCGTTCAAGTAGTATAAAAAGCATCGATCCCAAGAGGACTTAATACCTAATCTATTAATTTTATGAGGCCAAATGATTACTAGTATCTATTGGATTGATTGTTTGATTGAAATGGTGACTTTAAAATTAAAACATGAATAAAAAGGCGCGAAAATTAGATGAGAAAAATTCAAATTTATAAAACTATACAAGGTTGTGATTTCTCCCAATATATTTTTAAAAGATGAAGTGGAGTGGTTATCTCATGTTTGTGTAATATATTGGTTTACTAACCTGGAACACGAAATTCTGCAAAGCCTCTGTCGATGGTCAGATGCAAATACCCAGTAATAATCTGATTAAATCATATGTCTATGTGAACCAAATTACCTAAATTCATTAAGATTAAGTTCTAATTGTGATTACCCCCGCCTTACATGTATATGTCTATCCTGTTAGGAAATCTATTAAAGGGTTATCTATCCTCAATGAAGATCATGGGCTATTAAGTCTAAGGCTGAAACCTGAAATTCCTTCGTTATGTTTATTTTAAGTTTACCAAATCAATATTATTAATGGCGAGTTAACAAGAAACATTAAGCTTAAGACTTAATAAGTAAACCTTTATATTACCCAAACTATAAAATAACCCCTTATAAACCGGTGATATTGGAATTCATCACAACCCCAGATAACGGGCTTAGCTACGACACATATTTACAACTACTAAAAACTTAAAAATAAAAGACATAAAGTAAAATGCTGAAAAGTAAATGCTAGAAATTAAAAAGGAAAAAGTACAATAAAAGAAAATGTTAGGGTTAAAGGATCCACTTTTATTACTACTATTTTAGATATCTCCCATAATATAATATAATAACTTTGTGAAATTACCAACCAACTGTTAGGGATATGCCCTATACCCAACTTGTGGATGGGTTATATGTACATGTATTTGAAATATTTTCATTAATTAATAAAATAGCAATCTTTATTATACATGTCTTATATAACTTATATGAATCATCAACACTGTAATAAAGCCCTTGGAGTAATAAGACAATAGCTTCCACGCCTTATGAGAATCATTACTCTTAAATGTTCCTAGTCATAGTTTTGTGAATAATCTGGGCGTTCACAAAGCGGAGAGACTAGCATGATGATATAATCCGCCCTTAAGTGGGGTAGCCGATCTCATAGGCTACTAGTGGAGATCCGTCCACTTAGTGTATCATATGGATGCATGAGTTTCTCGTGTCCATCGAACTGACCGCCGAGAGTTTTCATATGGAGTGTTTATCCCATGTGTCTGTGAGAACATTCATGTATCGATTATATGACTAGTCCTTAGACTTGAGGTCTATACAATCGTATGTGTGGATCAAATAACTTTGACATTCTCCTTTCCCGGTTCAAAAGATCTGGTCATAAGGGTATGATTGGGTCATTTGTTGAAACACATGAAGTTTGTTAAGATTACAGAGAATCGCCACTCTCTCGGATAATATTTTCTTATAAGAGTAGTATTCCAGTTCACGGGTTGATATGTGTGATCAGTGCTTGAGACTGTGGCCACAGCGGAAGAATCATGTGAGATTCTTGGGTTAGCACGATTCATGAGACTATCAATATCATACCTTTGACCATATGGGTAGACACTTTCCGTACCCTAGGTCAATAGGTGGGGATATAGTGAGGCGAGAGACTGTATCATATGTAATCGCATACATAATGGGTATATATATCTTTCCTTCTCATTTGGGGGCCTTGGCATGTTGCTAGATGTCAACCTTGGTCATTGAAATCGAACGACCATCTGATCGGAGGATAATTTATGTTCGATTAAATTATCACGATTCATTTCATGTCCAACTTGAGGGGAACCGAAAAGGTCACACACAAAAAAGTCGAAATCAATGGTTAATAGTGCACAGTACAAATATAACAGCATATATGATTGCTGTAGGAATTGTTCATAAATGGTTCGATGTGGTTAATTTTTGAACAGATCATTTATGAGGTTCCATAGTGGCTTAGGGATTGGTGAATGAGATAGGGGCACTTTGGTAATTGGAATAAAAAAATATTAAAAATTACTATTCACATAAATGGTAATGTGAATAGTAAATTTTTTTTTTATTTGGTTTGAATTCCAATTCGGCCCAAACTCTTATTAGGGTTTTATAATCTCATTAAACCACTAAATTAAGATCCAATGGCTAAAATTAAATTAGCTTTTATCCCACATCGGATTCTTAATTAATTTTGTTGTATTTGGAGCACTATATAAACCCAAAGAATTCTTCACAAATTTTTGCACCAAAAACTTTCATATATTGGGTTTATATAAGTGAGCAACTCTAAAGTTTAAGAGTAAGCCACTAATTTTGAGGATCCTTAAGTCTAATTGACTAGAGGAACCTCGAGTTAAAAGTTTTGAGGTATTTGCCTAGGCTAGCACCAAGGGCAAAATACATGTGCACTCAAGGCGTAGTCTTGCCGTTGAGTTTTGGCTTTGGTGTGTGCATCTTTGGAGGCCACACACTTGAGTGGCTCTTTGGAACGTGGAAGAGCTTGTTGAGTTCAAGAAAAGCTTGTAGATTGGAGGGAGGACTGGAGGAGTCTACGGTTCATGTAAGTTTTTTTCTTTCTTTATTTTATTTAGAGTCCTTATGATAGTTAGCATGTTTAGGTTTATGTTCTTTGCATGTTTTATGAGTTTTATGCTTAGAGTATATATAGTAACATGCCTAGGCTTGTAGAATAATCAAAACAAATGGGTATTGGGCAAAGGGAAAGCGGCATAATAATTTTGATTTTCCGCTGCGCACTCGCGGCCGCTTCCCAACAGTGGTATCAGCACGCCGTTTTTGTTTTGATTAGTTCTCTCTCATTTGAACTAAAAATTGGGTGTTTAAAAGCTCGTTGGAAAGCTAACACCATTACGTAATTTTAGGCACAAGTTTTGCATGATTTGGTTAAGATTTGAATTGTGAAATTGCATTTAAAGTTCACGCGTCTGCAGAAAAATGTGAATAGTAAATTTATTTGAATAAAATATAATGCAATATCATAATTAAATATTAATCAAAGTTATTTAATGCCTAAAATAATTCCAACATATTAAAACTCATATGCTTGATGATTCTATGTATGATTAGAATTGGCATGATCATAGACTTTCTAAGAAATATAGAGTGTATTGCTTATCCCTTAGCTAAGTAATTATTCTGTGATGAACTTAGAGATTTATTACCTTAAGGCTAATAAATATAAATCACTTGTTTATAATAAAAAACATTATAAAATATACAAGTGGGTTGAGACCAAGGGGTTAATAAAACTTTCCAAACTAAAGTTAATTTAACCAAATGTATTACTAGAGTTAGATAATGATTTGGTGTCTTCCTTCACTCACTACCTTTTTTTTAGCCAAAAGGAAAAGCTGTGAAGACATCTAGATAATCATTTACTCAAAGCTTACCTTAAAGCATATTTAAAGTGTTGGACTAATTTGGAGGATCTATTTTTTATTCCTGTCACAAAGCTAATAAGAGCCTAAGAGGTAAGGGCATTTAAGAGAGTTCGCTCCACCCTCCCTCTGAGGAATTTTCAATGGAGGAATCCATTTGATAGTTATTCACTTAAACTTGCTAAAATCCTCAATAATAATTTAAGTCTAAAATTTGCCTCTCATTGTAAAGTATAGACCCAAAGGGCTTAAACCGTATTGGCAGGACTAGGCTTTACCATACTGACCAATACCAATTTGTCCATAAATCGTACTATTGACAATGGTTTGACTTTTCTGAGTCATAAGACGCGGCGACCCTTAGGCGTGGTCATATAACTTAGTGGCAAAGATTGGGTGTCCACAAGGACTAGGATGAGCTATGGCATGTTTGATTGCCCAACCCAATGATCAAGGAATTGTAATTTATATCATAAATTGGTTGGGAACCTACCTAATTATCGTATTTTATAACGACTGTCCCTAGTCGCAGTTATGAAATGATGATAATGGGATCCTTGCCCACAAGAAATCCATTATATTGGGGTTGATGCGATTTGCTTAAAATTTTAAAACAATTGAGTGGGAGCAACCTCATAATATTAAAAGCCCATGTTATTATGAAACATTAATGAAAACATATTCCTAATTTTAACATTTTCTTTTAACAGATGGGTTAAAATATTTCAAAAATATTCAAATGGCAAACAGAGTATCACTTCGTTCCATCCTTGATGAGCATAAACTCAAAGGGGACAACTACAATGACTGGTTTAGAAACCTTAAAATTGTCTTACGACAAGAAAAGATTTTCTATGTTCTTGAAAGACCATTTCCCAATGAACCTGCAGAAGATGCTGACCAAGATACATTTGATGCTTGGAAGAAACACGTCGATGATGATGATGAGCAAGCAATTTGCATAATGCTTGGCTCTATATCGGACGAACTTCAGAAAGCTCACGAAGATATGGATGCTCAAACCATCATCTTTCACTTGAAGGAGTTGTATGCAACTTCCGTTCATACCGTGAGATTCCAAGTGTCATGTGCCTTATTCCAAACAAGGTATAAAAAAGGATCTGTTAGTGGACATATGCTTAAGATGATTGGGCACATTGAAAAATTGGCCAACCTCGGGTTCATCATAGATAATGAGATAGGTCACGATCTAATTCTTTAGTCCTTACCAAAAGAATTCTCTAACTTTATTATGCAGTTTCATATGTCTGATAAAGAAGCTACTTTAGCAGAATTGCACAATCTGATAAAGCAAGCAGAGAAGGACTTCAAACCGGAGATTAAAACCTCTGTCACGCTTATGGGTACGGACCTGAAGCACGAGGCCCAAACAAAAATAAGGGCAAGGCCAAGGCTCCAGATCACCTAAAGCCCAATGGTAAGGTGGAGAAGAAAAAGGGAAAGAGGAAATGTTTCTTTTGTGGAAAGAAGGGTCATTGGAAGAAAGACTGCAGATCCTTGAAAGCCAATGAAGCTAGGGAAGCCCAAGAGGCCAAGAAGCCCAATGCTTCAGGTATGTTGTATATGATTGAACTATATTCTTAAAACTCTGAACCTTCTACTTTGGTGCTTGACACCGGTTGTGGGACTCACTTGTGTAACAATGTGCAGGGCCTGAGAAACAGTAGGAGACTTCGTCATGGGGAGGTTGACTTACGCATATGTAATGGAGCAAAACTGGCTGCATTGTGCGTGTGGACTTATTCATTAATTTTGCCGATTGTTTTAGTTTTAGAATTAGAAGATTGTGTTTATGCATCTTATCTAGTAAAGAACATCATTTTAATTTCTTCTTTATGTAATAACGGCTTTTCATGCCTAATAAGTTGTAATGAATGTTAAATAAAATATGGAGATGGTATTTTGAATAATGATATCTATGTCTTACAAACTAACAAAGAATGTTCAACCTCTAATATAGACAATGTTAACTCGAATAATCTCAATGAATCACTTCTATGGCACAATCGCTTAGGTCATATCAATGAAACAAGATTAACTAAGCTACATAAGGATGAGTATTTCAAACCCTTCAAATATAAACCTTATGGAACTTGTGAGTCTTGCTTACTTGGTAAAATAACCAAATTACCCTTCAAAGGTAAATGACAGCGTGCAGCGGAGACATTAGAACTCATACACTCTGATGTATGCGGACCAATGTCAGTCACTGCTAGAGGTGGATTCTCCTACTTCATTACCTTTATCAATGATCATTCGTGATATGGGTATGTGTACCTTATACGGTACAAATCTAAAGCTTTTGAGAAATTCAAAGACTTCAAGGCTGAAGTAGAAAACCAGCTTAATAAAAGTATTAAGTCACAAAGGTTTGACCGATGTGGTGAATACTTAAGCAACGAATTTCAAGATTACTTGAGAGAAAATGGCATTGTTTCCCAGTGGACTCCTCCGGGAACTCCACATCATAATGGGGTCTCCGAAAGGAGAAATCGGACATTATTTGATATGGTCCGATCAATGATGCCAGACACGGATCTACCTCTTTCATTTTGGGGTCTTGCTTTAGAAACTTCAAAACTACTACTAAACCAAGTTCCTTCCAAGACTGTTAGTCAAACACCATATGAGTTATGGTCTGGGAAACGTCCTAGTCTTAGTTATCTAAGAGTTTGGGGATGTGCTGCATATGCCAAGCTCACACAAACTAACAAATTGGATGATAGGGCAGTTAATTATAAGTTTATAGGATATGCCTTGAACTCAAGAGCATACGTGTTCTACGACCCAAATGAACAAAGAACATTTGTCTCACGAAATGCTAAATTTCTAAAGAATGAATTTCTTCTCAAGAAATATAGTGGGAGTAGACTTGACCTCTATGAGGTATGAGAAGAACAAACTAACAAATAACTAAACCACATGCCCCTCAAAATGGAATCGACGGAACAACCACAAGGTTCTGAACTCAGAAGGTCTGGTAGGGGAAAGACATGAGCCTGAAAGATATGGTTTCCATATTGATGAGGAACATGATCAGGTCATTGATAATGATGATCCTGTTGGTTTCTATTACCAAGCCCCAAGATCAACAAGAGCAAACAAAATATATAAATACATGAATGAATTAATTGAAGTATGACGGAATCATACTCACAAAAATCGGAATGCGGATGCGTTGATGAAATGAAAACTTCTCCTTGGGCAGTGATGAATTCGGCAAGGTGGAAAGTGCAGCTCCAAGCTTTGTTTGATCCTCCCAAGCTCAAGGATTAGTTTCCCATAACACCTTTGTATGATCCCTTGAAGGTGCTAGCCTTGTTGTGATTTTGAATGCACAACTTCTTCAAATCTTGCCACAAAAATTGAAGAAAGGAGAGCCCAAAACTGCATGTAGTTCCGGCAATGTGAGAGAGAGAGGAGTTCAATGATTTTTGTTACAAAAATCAATTTATATTTATGCCATAATATTTATTAAATTAATAATAAACTTATGACACAAATCATGCATGGCTTAGAGTGTCAAACACTCAATTTCCATGCAAAACCATTGAGTGCATTATACACTATCTCCATGCAATGCATTAGAGTTAAATAATGCATAATATGACATGTGTCATGTGGGCCCCACACGTTTCCAAATGAAAGTGGGCCCACGTGCACTCACGCGTTCGGGTTCGATATTTCAGAAATACCGAACTTACGTCGCGACGTTAATTAAATCGAATTTAAATAAATAATTGCGCCTAGCGAAATTATTATTTACGTCGCTAACGAATTAATTCTAAATTAACTCGTTTGCCTGAACTGAAATCTAATTTTAATTTCAGTCGAAATCGAATTTCGATTATTATATCGAATATAATAATTTTACGATTAATTCCAAATTAATCGTTCTCTCTCTATGTATAGTACTTTATCCAAGATAAAGTTCTCCGTAATTAATCCAAGATTAATCGAGTTTGAATCATACGTCATTGGTGAATCTTCGGGAAGCGACCCAAGAGATCTCCGGATATGTTGGCAGTAAATACGGTCGTCTGATTATCCGAACACGTACGTACCTCGTACTACGTTTTACCGATTAACAAGACAAGGTTGGCTTCTAGCAAAGCGCCATTCCTACCCAATTCTCCAGAAAATTTTCTTATAGGAATATAAGATCTATATCAAGCGTAGTATACTTAGTATGCGTATATCAAAACCAGTATCGGATGATCACATGTTAGGCCTGGGGCTGGAAATGTGTCTGCCCCGTACGAAACATATATCGGACATCAAGCAACTAGTCTCTTTAAATCGGACAATCCTAAACTGGTCATATTGTCCCGACGGTTGCAACCTTTTATAGAGTACTAGTTCTGTGTCCTGCGTGATCATCACCTCCATAGTCTGAAGTGATACTTCCATCTCGACATCACATCCAGTACACTACGATTCTCGATAAACCCAGAAGAGGTGTACACAGAATCGGTTAAGGTCCCCAACCACCAAAACCAAAGTTTACCGATTGTCGCAAGTACTAGCGATGTAAGTCTCAGGTTAAGACCAATACACCTACCCTGATGCGGCCTCCCATAGACACGCAGACATACTACCAATGGGATTCGCGGGGGGTCTATCCAGAGCGAAGCTGTTTTCCGTACCATCGGTAAAACACAACCTCCTATCGCACTTGCATAAGTATCCAATACTTAAATATATGAGAACTATGTCGTTGTGCCCTCACAACGTGCACAAGCGCAATACTAGTCTATTCCGCATTGTCGATGTCCGATCTCGATAATACTCCGACTAGGGATATTTAATGATTAAACCTTTATGGATTGATACTGTCTCATATAATCTCAATCCGGTATTAATCATATGGACTTTCGCCATTTATATATCAAAGTAAATAATATTACAAAACGGCAAAAGGCAATTTCATTATCACATAGTTAATTTTGTACAATAATACAATATCATTTACAAACAGTGACGCTATGGGACATATGTCTAACAATCTCCCACTTGGCCTATAGCCAGTCACTCAAGCATCTAATACCCGAACTATGTATGTGTCGTTCAAAAACTTGCTGAAGAACAGCCTTCGTCAGTGGATCTGCAATGTTGTCATCTGATGTGACCTTCTCGACCTTTACATCGCCACGATGTATAATCTCCCGAATCAGATGGTAACGTCGAAGAACATGCTTGGACCGTTGATGAGACCTTGGTTCCTTAGCCTGTGCTATAGCCCCGTTATTGTCACAATACAATGGAACGGGCTCAGCTGCTAACGGAACTACTCCTAATCCGATTAGGAACTTTCGGATCCAAACTGCCTCCTTGCTGCTTCAGATGCAGCGATGTACTCCGCTTCTGTTGTTGAATCGGCAACAGTATCTTACTTGGAAGATTTCCAGCTCACTGCTCCGTTATTCAAACACAAAAAATGTACCCGGATTGCGACTTGTAGTCATCCTTTTCGGTTTGGAACTTGCATCGGTATACCCAGATACCGCAAGTTCTCCACCTCCATAGATTAAGAAAAGCATCTTAGTTACTTCGTTTAAGATACTTAAGGATATTCTTAACTGCTATCCAGTGACCTTCACCTGGATCGGCCTGATAGCGACTGCACATGCTCAAAGCATATGAGACATCAGGTCGTGTACATATCATGGCATACATGATCGATCCGACTGCCGAGGCAAACGGTATCCGACTCATGTTGTCTCTCTCTTTCATGAATCTTAGGACACATGTCCTAGACAGAGAGGTACCACGTACCATTGGAACCAATCCCCTCTTGGATTGTTCCATGTTGAATCGCTTCAACACTTATCAATGTATGTACTCTGGGAGAGTCCAAGCAGCTTCTAGATCTATCCCAGTAGATCTTTACTCCAAGAATAAAGGCTGCTTCTCCCAGATCTTTCATGGAGAATTTTAATGAAAGCCAAGCTTTCACCGACGTTAGCATGGGAATGTCATTGCCTATAAGCAATACGTCGTCGACATAAAGGACAATAAAAGCAAGTGCTCCCCACTAACCTTCTTGTATACACAAGGGTCATATGCGTTTTGCACGAAATCATATTCTTTTATGATCTCATCAAAACACTGATTCCATGACCGTGATGCTTGCTTCAATCCATAAATGGATCGATTTAACTTACAAACCTTTTGGCAAGTCTAGGTACGATAAAACCGTCAGGCTGTTGCATATAAACATCCTCCAAAAGGTTTCCGTTAAGGAAAGCGGTTTTAACGCCATCTGCCATATCTCGTAATCGAAATATGCAGCTATTGCAAGCATTATCCGAATGGATTTAATCATGGCAACGGTGTGAGAAGGTTTCGTCATAATCAATACCATATTGTTGACGATACCCCTTCGCTACAAGCCTAGCTTTGTACGTTTGTACGTTGCCATCCATGTCGGTCTTCTTCTTGAAGATCCATCTGCATCCAATAGGCTTTACCGCCTTCTGGTGCATCAACCAGTGTCCAAACTTGGTTGCGTACATGGAATCCATCTCGGACTTCATGGCTTCTTGCCATAACGCGGAATCGATATTTTGTATCGCTTCCATACGTAGCCGGCTCATTATCCTCACTAAGATTAATATACATGAGGTGAGATCAGGAACCCATACCTCTCAGGTACTGTTCTGACTCTCTCCGACCTACGCGGTCCTTGTGTATGTGAAGTTTGTGGTACAGACTCATCCCGGACGGTCTGTTCTTGTTCCGTCGTTGATTCATTGCCAGGAACAGTATCACTACGATCTTCATCGAGTTCTACTTTCCTCCCCACTTACCACTGCTTTATAAAATCCTTCTCAGGAAAAATGCTTGTAGAGCAACAAATACGTTCTCTTGTGGGTGATAGAAGTAATATCCTTTGGTTCCCTAGGATATCCTACGAAAAGGCATTTATCAGATTGGGTTCAAGTTTGGTACCTTCCAAACGTTTAACATATGCCCAGCATCCCCAAATCTTCAGGAAAGAGAAACCCGGTTTCCTTCCTGTCCATATCTCATATGGAGTCTGTTCAACAGACTTCGACGGTACCTTATTCAAAATAAGTATAGCACTGTTTAATGCGTATCCCCAGAAGGATATTGGTAGCTCAGTGCGACTCATCATTGACCTTACCATGTCAAAACAAGGTGCGGTTTCTCCGTTCGGACACACCGTTTAATTGCGGTGTTCCAGGAGGAGTCACTGTGAAAGAATACCATATTCTTTCAAGTAATCTTGAAACTCATAACTTAAGTATTTGCCACCACGGTCTGACCGTAATGTCTTAATACTCTTCCCTGTTGTTTCTCCACTTCGTGTCGAAACTCTTTCAATTTCTCAAAAGTTCCGACTTGTGTCTCATAAGATACACATAACCGTAACGAGATGCATCATCTGTGAAGGTTACGAAGTAGTGAAATCCACCTCTAGCCTGGCTAGACATGGGCCCGCATACGTCAGTATGAACGAGAGCAACAGTTCTGTGGCACGTTCACCTTTACCACTAAAAGGTGATTTAGGCATTTTGCCTAAAAGACAAGATTCGCAGACGTCATATATGAATTGGGATCAAATTCGTCCAAGTACCCACTCTTCGAAAGTGTGGATATGCGAGTCTTGTTGATGTGTCCTAGACGACAATGCCACATATAAGCTTCATCTTAGATTACTCCTTTTGAGCCTTGTTTGTCATTTTAGGAGATTCATTTATATTCAAAATATAAAGACCGTTATTTGCAACAGCTGTGCAAATTTCTGCATCATTTTATATAAATAACACCCAGTGTTTCTAAATACAAAAGTGTAACCCTGCTGGGTTAACAAGGATTAGATATAATATTCCTAGTTAAACTAGGTACAAAATAACAGTTCAAAAGTTAAGTACATGCCCTGAGGGCAGTTCTAAAACAAAAGTCCCTACGGCCAAAACAAGCAACTGGTGTTCCGTTTCCGACCCGTAGATCCATCTCCCCGATGCCGCAGCACCCTGCTATCCTGCAGATCCAGAGGCGATAGCCTTGCCAGCCTTGATATCCTCCCTCTGCCCTTTGCCCATTCAGCAGTCACGTTTCCAGTGACCCCTCTTGCCGCAGTTGAGGCAAGATGTCGCGATATTTTACTTTGGCTTCCTAGAAGCCACTGTCAACTTGCCCTTGCCCTTGTTCTTGAACTTCTTCTTCCTCGCACCTCCAATTGCCTTGGGCCAGCCCTTGGCGCATGAGAGGCGTCGATGCATAATGCGCCTCGCGCTTGCTCCCCTTTAGGAGTTCCTTTTCGGACTCCTTCAGCACGAACAACAACTCTCCAAGAGTGTCGTCTGTGTCCATCAACTTATAGTTGATGATGATTTGTTTCCAAGTATCGGGTAGCGATTGTAATAGCATATCAATCGTCAACTCTGCCTCCAAGACAATGCCCATCTTGGCTAACTCATCTATGTCAGCGATCATTTGAGTCCCGTGGGCCTCAATTGATGCGCCGTCTGTCATCCGAGAGCGGAAGAGTTTCCTTACTAGCTCATACCTCTTCATCCGCTTGTTGGTGCGGTGGAGATCACGCAATCTTGCCATCATGTTATAGGGATCCAAGTCCCTGTTCTGGCGTCTGAAATGCTGGGTCATTGCAGCTAGCATAACTGACTGAGCTTGGTCACAATCGTCACTATGAGTCTTCCATAACTCTAGCTCCAGTGGCTCAGTGGGTTTAGGCGGGAGAGGTCTTTGAATAGTATACAGCACCCTCTCAGCCCCAAGCACTATCTTGAGGTTCATTTCCCAGTCGGCAAAGTTTTTCCCTTTGAAGACATTATCGCCCATGATTATGTCGCGGGCATTACCCTTGCCAGTCATCTTGACAACTATAGTCCAACTATAAAGTCAACGATTGTTATGGGTACAGTCAAACTGTTTACAAGCAAAATAACAATATATTAGTCCAACTAATTATTAAAATATTGACGAAATAATTTTGAAAGACGCGTAAGGCTAAGTATCTGAACAAAATTGCAAATTCAATAATAGCCTCCCACTATTTTCTTCAAGTCTCTAACCCTCTTGTGGAGAAACTCGGGAAATCGCATTTCCTAGTGGGCTAGGATCCCGTTAAATCACACAACCTTGACTTTGGCCAATAAAAGCTGTTGCTATTTAACTTAGGTAGATCTCTATGATCAATTGGATCTCATCCAATCCTAGATCCGGTTAGGTGGACATCCAAGTCCCAAACATATGTATAATGTCAATGTATCCATTACATTTTCCTAACCCTATCCTCCGAATCATCTAGGCCTTGGCTTTGGCCAAAAAAACAAACCTAATGATTCCAGTTAAGCGGGACCCATTGACGAGGAAAGTTTCGTAATCAATGTCATTGGACAAAAAGTGATCTTGACTTTGGCCAATAAAAATCACGATTTGGACAAGACACCGATATGCAACAAAACTCTCATGATTCAAGTACATCCTTGATTGACAAAGGTCTTGACTTTGGCCAAACAAAACCAATGCCAACTTCGGATCTTGAACAAGAATCATTCAATGGAAGGAAAATCGCTAATATTGTTTGAGGGATTTTCGCGTAATTGGCAACCAATTAATTTATCTTTGTTAGGTCTCATCATCATACACCCTTAAGCATGCTTCTAAAACATCATAAAGCGCGTAAAGTAAAGTAATAGCGATATACGGATGGATATGAACAACAACTTGTTCCTAGAACAAATCACTCCCTTTCCTCTCCCCGCTAGCACTATTCTACTCTTACCCAATTACATAATACAATAAGAGAAACCTCATTTACATTGAGGGGAATTAGGTGAGAAGAGAATACAAAGAGACAATAAGAGAAAGGCTGGACACGCAGGTCCAATTTATAAATTCTAAATTTACAATAATTTCTAAAATTACCCTTCCCTTCTAATATCCATCCGATATACACTATTCATACATCACATCCACATTCATTCATTCAAGGCATGTTATACAACCAATCAAATCCAATTAATTAGTCTTAATTAGGTGACAATACAATGTTCAAACAATTGTTTGCATTTGCGCGAGTCCAACTCAATTGAGAATAAATACTTATAGTATGAATTCACGAATTATATCGAACTACCGTTAAATCCAATTTAAGTCGTATTCAATAATAATCCTATTATTTAATTCTAAATTAAATATTTACACTTTATTGTGCTTTTATAACTTAGATTCCAAATCTAATACAATCGGGTCTCAAAGCCCAACTAAATCTAATGTCCGTTTAATTAAAGTCTGATGGGCTTTCAATTGATTTCTTTAGGCTTGGGTTTGGTCAATGTATGGGTCAAACCCAATTACCAAGCCAATAAGGAATCACCCTCATACGCCATAAAATCAATATCAAGCCCAAAGGCCCAATTAAACATAAAAGCCCATTTATTATATTTGGGCTTAAATGGTGTGATTTAGGCCCATTTTGGATCCAATCCAAAAGGTCCAAATCTACTGGGCCCAACCAAGCCCATTATGTCCAAATATAATAGTTTTAGGCCCAATTCAAAATTAAGCCCAACTAACCAAATTTTAAAATTCCAAATTTATAACTTAATTAATTAAAGTGTATTATCATGATTAATTCTTTAAATCAATATTCCCAAAATATCAAATTAATCCATTAATCATATTTTTATCTTAAATATATGTCCAACATTATTTAATCAAAAAATCAAGTCCCTAATCCTCCATCAAGCATTCGGCCAAGGTGATTAAAATGGTTCCGATTTCGTTTTCAATCCAATCGAGTTACAAATCATCATTCCATATTGTTTCAAGTCATCTAATGTCTTAAAATTAAAAAATCATCTAGTCCATATGCTTGCATGTATTCGGCCAAGCCTCATTTGGGTTGGAAAAATTAATCCAATTTATTTTCCATGAAATTGATGATGTATAATCTAAATAACATACATCTAAGCATATTTAATCAAGCAAACTCATCAAATCATGCTTCATACAATTTTCCCCAAATAACATCCTAATATATTGCATGCTCTTTAAGCTCAATGATACCATTGTTGGTTTCTATTACCAAGCCCCAAGATCAACAAGAGAAAACAAATATATAAATACATGAATGAATTAATTGAAGTATGGCGGAATCATACTCACAAAAATCGGAATGCGGATGCGTTGATGAAATGAAAACTTCTCCTTTGTGCAGTGATGAATTCGGCCAAGGTGGAAAGTGCAGCTCCAAGCTTGTTTGATCCTCCCAAGCTCAAGGATTAGTTTCCCATAACACCTTTGTATGATCCCTTGAAGGTGCTAGCCTTTGTTGTGATTTTGAATGCACAACTTCTTCAAATCTTGCCACAAAAATTGAAGAAATTGAGAGCCAAAACTGCATGTAGTTTCGGAAATGTGAGAGAGAGAGGGAGTTCAATGATTTTTGTTACAAAAATCAATTTATATTATGCCATAATATTTATTAAATAATAATAAACTTATGACACAAATCATGCAATGGCTTAGAGTGTCAAACACTCAATTTCCATGCAAAACCATTGAGTGCATTGTACACTATCTCCATGCAATGCATTAGAGTTAAATAATGCATAATATGACATGTGTCATGTGGGCCCCACACGTTTCCAAATGAAAGTGGGCCCACGTGCACTCACGCGTTCGGGTTCGATATTTCCGAAATACCGAACTTACGTCGCGACGTTAATTAAATCGAATTAAATAAATAATGCGCCTAGCGAAATTATTATTTACGTCGCTAACGAATTAATTCTAAATTAACTCGTTTGCCCGAATTAAAATCTAATTTTAATTTCGCGTCGAAATCGAATTTCGATTATATATACGAATATAATAATTTTACGATTAATTCCAAATTAATCGTTCTCTCTCTATGTATAGTACTTTATCCAAGATAAAGTCTCTCCGTAATTAATCCAAGATTAATCGAGTTTGAATCATACGTCATTGGTGAATCTTCGGGAAGCGACCCAAGAGATCTCCGGATATGTTGGCAGTAAATACGGTCGTCGGATTATCCGAACACGTACGTACCTCGTACTACGTTTTACCGATTCACAAGACAAGGTTGGCTTCTAGCAAAGCGCCATGCCTACCCAATTCTCCAGAAATATTCTTATAGGAATATAAGATCTATATCAAGCGTAGTATACCGTAGTATTGCGTATATCGAACCAGTATCGGATGATCAATGTTAGGCCTGGGGCTGGAAATGTGTCTGTCCCGTACGAAACATATATCGGACATCAAGCAACTAGTCTCTTTAAATCGGACAATCCTGACCTGGTCATATTGTCCTGACGGTTGCAACCTTTTATAGAGTACTAGTTCTGTGTCCTGCGTGATCATCACCTCCATATGTCTGAAGTGATACTTTCATCTCGACATCACATCCAGTACACTACGATTCTCGATAAACCCAGAAGAGGTGTACACAGAACCGGTTAAGGTCCCCAACACCAAAACCAAAGTTTACCGATTGTCGCAAGTACTAGCGATGTAAGTCTCAGGTTAAGACCATATACACCTACCCTGATGCGGCCTCCCATAGACACGCAGACATACTACCAATGGGATTCCGCGGGGTCTATCCAGAGCGAAGCTGTTTTCCGTACCATCGGTAAAACACAACCTCCTATCGCACTTGCATAAGTATCCAATACTTAAATATATGAGAACTATGCCGTTGTGCCCTCACAACGTGCACAAGCGCAATACTAGTCTATTCCGCATTATCGATGTCCGATCTCGATAATACTCCGACTAGGGATATTTAATGATTAAACCTTTATGGATTGATACTGTCTCATATCATCTCAATCCGGTATTAATCATATGGACTTTCGCCATTTATATATCAAAGTAAATAATATTACAAAACGGCAAAAGGCAATTTCATTATCACATAATTAATTTTGTACAATAATACAATATCATTTACAAACAGTGACACTATGGGACATAATATCTAACAGATCCCACCAGTTATGACGAAGCAATGCGTGACATTGATTCAGTTAAATGGCTTGAGGCAATGAAATCTGAAATAGACTCTATGTATCTGAATCAAGTCTGTGACTTGGTAGATGCACCTGAAGGGATAAAACCCATAGGCTGTAAGTGGATTTACAAGCGTAAAACTAATGTAGATGGCAACATCCAAACCTATAAGGCGAGGTTGGTGGCGAAAGGTTATAAACAAATCCTAGGAATTGACTATGACGAAACCTTCTCGCCTATTGCAATGATAAAGCCCATTCGAATTTTACTGGTATTGTTGGACAGTTATGACCCATAGCGTCACTATTTATATAGATCATGGTGTATTTATACAAATTAACTATGTGACAAAGGAGATTGCTCTCTTATCATTTGTGATTAGATCACCAAGATGTATAAATGATAGGAGGTCCCTGTGATTTGTTCCTAGATTGAGAAGATATGAGACAGTATCAATCCACGAAGGATAAATCATTAAATATCCCTAGTCAGAGTATTATCGAGATTGGACATCGATATGCGTAAAAGACTAGTATTACACTTGTGCGTGTGTGAGGGCACAACGTCATAGTTCTCATATTTGGGTATAGAATACTAATGGAAGGTAATAGGAGGTTGTGTTTTCCGATGGTACGGGAAACAGCTTCGCTCTGGATAGACCCCTCGGAATTTCATTGGTAGTATGACTATGTGTCTATGGAAGTCCGAAATCAGGGTAGGTGTATTTGGTCTTAACCTGAGACTTGCACCGCTAATACTTGCGACAATCAATATACTTTGGTTTTGGTCGTCCAGGGCTTTAACAGGTTCTGTGTACGGCTCTTCTGGGTATATTGAGAATCGTAGTGTATTGAGTGTGATGTCAAGACAGAAGTATCACTCTAGTCATAGTGGAGATGATGTCACGTAGGATACGGTACTAGTACTCTTAAGTACTACAGTCATCGGGATATTATGACTAGGTCATGTATATTCGATTATAGAGACTAGTTACCAGACATCCGACATATGCTTCGTACGGGACATACACAATTCCAGCCCCAGGCCTAGCACGTGACATCTGATACTGGATCGAAATATGCAATATTACGTATACTACGCCTGATATAGATCACTATATTCCTGTAAGGATATTTCTAGAGAATTGGGTAGGCATGGCGCTTTGCTAGAAGCCAACCTTGTCTTGTAAATCGGTATAAACGTAGTACTAGGTACTTACGTGTTCGGATAGTCCGACAACCGAATTTACTGCCAACATATCTGGGGATCTCATGGGTCGCTTCCCGAAGATTCACCAATGACGTATGACTCGCACTTTATTAATCTGGGATTAATTAATGATGAGAGAGAAAATTAATCTGGGATTAATTACAGAGATATTTTATCTGGGATAAAATATCATTCAAAGAGAGAAAATGATTAATTTGGAATTAATCGATAAATTAATATATTCGATATATTAAACGAAATTGGATTTCGGCGCGGAATTAAAATTAGATTTTAATTCGGGCGAACGAGTTAATTTAGAATTAATTCGTTAACGACGTGAATAGTGATTTCGCTAGGCATAATCAGTTAATTACGTCGCAACGGAAAATTCGTTAATTTGGAATTAGCGAACCCGAGCCCGGGAGTGTTTGCGAGCACATTCGCATTTCGAATTCGAGTGCGGCCCGCAAGTCACATCAAGCATCAAATCATTCGTCAATCGATTGATGTGATGTCTAGTCACTTTGAGTGATTTGACAACATGTCATTATGATTGATGGTGGTAGTTGGCAAGCTTTAATGCTTGACTTTTGGAAAGAGAAAATGAGTAATTAATTTTGGATATTAATTTTGTGTATTAGTTACACTTTTGCCAACAACCAACTAACACTCTCTCTTTCTTACTCTTCATCTCTCTCACGCCCATTTGGGCTATTCTTCTCTTCTGGTTCTGCAGTTTGCCGAGAAAGAAGGAAAAGGAAATGGTGGTTTTTGTGGAAAAAATCACCAAGTGCTAGCACACCAAAGAGGACATACGAATGTGATAGGGAAACCCACCCGTGGGCATGGAATCACTAACCAAAGCTTGGAGCTTGGAGGAGGACATGACCGAAAATTTGGAGGCCAAATTTCTACAAAAGCCGTGAGCTTCAATGGAGCAAGGGCTTGTGTTCATCGCATCGTTCAACTGATCATTGTAAGTATTTTGCAACTTCTTTGAGTATTCTCACATGAGTTTCTTTACTTGATTTGATCCTTGGGACCTAATAGAAACCCAACAATGGTATCAGAGCCATTTGAGAAAGAAACTTGAATTAGGGTAAAATTGGGTAAATTCAATTTGAGCATGATTTGATGAAATTGTTTGATTAAGTATGCTTGGATGATGTTTAATTGAAGTTGGATATGATCAATTTCATGAAAAGTTGATTGGATCAATTTTTGCCCAAATTTTAGGCTTGGCCGAAAATGGAATAACCCTAATGTCATGGTATTTTTTGTTTCTTTGATCATTGGATGACTTGAAACAATTGGGTAATGTTAATTTGAGATTTAATTGGATTGAATTTTGAATTGGACAAAATACCCTAAATGCCGTGGACTTGATAGCATGGAAAATGATTGATTTTTGATTAAAATCTGTTGGACATGTTTTGATGTTAATAAGCATAATTAATTGTACAAATTTGTGTTTTGGAAATGTTAATTTGGGTAATTAATTATGGTATACACTTTAATTAATTTCATTATGAAATTTGGAATTTTGAAATTAAATTAATTGGGCCTATTTTGGAAATTGGGCTTGTGTAACATCCTCGATCTGAGAGATGTCACCGGCAGGGGATAGCTGTGCTAACCCCATAAGCCTTTGACTACTTGACTGTATTCAAAACTATTCAAATGCAATGTCATACATATAGACCTTAACTCAACCAACATAAAGTAATTTTATTACTTATAAATGCATACTCAAAAATACTTCTTTTTACAATACTTTAATAGACACTTATGATAACTACCACAACACTAATGCATACAAATACTTTGTCTTTAAACTAGACTCTTATGCTTTGTGACTTAATGCTGGTGGACTCCATCCTTATTGACTGTCCTCCTGGAACTCCTACAAAACAAATAAAACTGGAGGGGGGGTTAGATCGTCATACGATCTAAGTGAGTGGAATAAAAACTGAAAACTGATAAAAATCTTTTAGCTTTAAAACCATGTTTTCAAAACATCTTTGAAAACTTCATCTTTCTGGAAAATGTCTTTAAAACACTAGTTCCTGAAAACTCTTTACTAAAACCTAATTTCTTAAATCTGAATACTGAAAATCTGAAAGCCTTATACTAGAGATCTGAAAATTAAAAACTGTTTATAAAAAAAAAAAACTTATTTATGAAAACTGTATACTGAAAACTGAAAAATACTCGATGCCCAGGACAACAGCTCAACTGCGGCATCTCTGAAATCCGATGGTACTCGATGCCCAGGACAACAGCTCAACAGCGGCATCTCTGAGGCTGGTGGTTCCTTACGTCCAGGACAACAGCTCAACTGGCAACGTAGAGCTCTACACCCAGGACAACAGCTCAACTGGCAGTGTAGCCACCACTAGGGACCAGGTACACGATCCTAAGCCGCCATCCTGGCCCTACATGTGCACATGTTCTCTTACCCGTCAATTCCAACTGTAGTAGTTACATACTGGGGTGAGGTTTTACCTCATGCCCCGAAAAACAAGAACATAAAACATGTACTGAAAACATAAATCTTAAACTGAAACATCTATCTTTCTACAAAATTTCTCAAATCAAGTTAAATCATATATGACATAAAAACAAATTTGGCTAACGCTCTAGTTGCTGGAAAGTAAGTCTGATTTAAGAAAAATGCGAAATAAAAATCAAGTAAAAGAGAAGGTGTCCACTCACAGTATACGGCTGAGATGAGTCCCTTCACGGGGTGGAAGGCCACAGAGAATCTTGAGGCCGATCTAAATATATGAATAAGAATAAATTCTTTAGCTACTACAACTCCCATAGATAAGAATAAATGTGAAATGCATGAATTATCACCCCCGCTGTGTTCTTAACACGTTAAAGTACCCTATAGAGTTTTTACGAGGTTCGATTCGCGGTTACGCAAATCATTTTACGCGTCTACAACTCCTCCATCAAAACAGAAAAGTCACTGACAGTGACCTGACTTTGAAAATTCGGTATAAATAGAGGGGATCAGTTCTGGAGCTACATTTTTTTATAGAATACTCCTCTATGAGTCTACTTTATGCCATTTTTTACGGATCTCAAATTGGACTCCTAGAACTCAAGATATAAGGCACTTTCCGCACCTTACGCAGCAGAGAACTGGACCAGTTCGCCACTGCTCTAACTCCAAATTCTGAATTTTTCTGCAATTTCATTTTAAGTCTAAAAAATCTGATTTTTGCGTATGTGATTTCCTTATGTGTCTAGTTTACTTAAAAATTTACGGTTCATAAAACGGATCCTCGAAACCCCAGTTACAGCCGCTAGAGTACGTACCATCCGGGTGGATCGATTTGCGGCAAAACGTCGCTATAACTTCAAAATTTTCCCAAACAAACTTCTTTCACTCTAAACCCATTTGTTTCATTTTCCAACACCTAAACACATGCTATTAAGTGTTCTTTTTAACCTAAATAAATATTTTAAGTCATTGGGGTATTTCCACACACACTTTCTAAGCAACTACCCAATATCACAACTCATTTCTTTACTTTCATTCTAACTTAGTTTTCCACTTAGTTTTCATCATCTAAAACATCAATTTACCATCAAATTAATTCTTAATCTATTATATGCATTCTTCCAAGTTCTACCCAAAATCATCATAGGTTGGAATTCTTTAAATTTCCCTTGTTTTTTTTAATTCTTACAAACATACTCTCATCATCAAAATCAAATCATTATCACAATATGGGTATTAATTTATCAATCCTTAAAACTTCAAAGAATGGGTCAAGAATTCTCACCTCTTTTCTTCTTGATTTTCTTCACCTTTCATTAAGCTTCAAGCTTCTTTCTTCTTTTCTTCTTCTTCTTCCTTTCTTTTCTTTCTTTTACTTCCTTCTCTTCTTCTTCTTCTTCTTCTTCTTCTTATTCTTCTTCTTTTCCCTCTCTTTTTCTCTCACGGTTTCTCTTCTCTTTCTCTCTTCCAAATTCGTTTTTTAATCTATGGTAATAGTGAATAGTTGTTTCTTTATATAGTGGACCCATGGGATATTTTGCGAGTTAAAGAAGAGTGTAGAAACTTTGAGAAAAATTGAGATTCTTACACTTTGGTCCGAAATCACTATTCACCCAGATTTTGTTTTGCGTTTTCGAACTGGTTCTAGTCCGAATTTGGAAAAATATTTAACGCAAAAGTTGTAGGTCTCGGTCTAAGCTTTCTGGCGATATAAAATTCATAAAATTCAAAGTTCGTATAAAATAGTTATGCCCAAAATACTACATATAGTATAAAATGGGCATAAGGTACAGTTTCTTCTCGGGGTCTCGAGAAATTTATCGATCGCTCCCAAAATATTTTCATAACAGTATTTGAATCCCAACATGATTTATTTTACTTTCCTTGTCCCGTACGTAATAATGTCGTCATGGGTAGTAGTAATATCTACCGGTCGTTACAGCTTGAAAAGTTGTATTGGTTGTACCAAGAATGGTTTAGGCTAAATTGGTTGGATCCAATTGGGCCCAAAATCATATCCATAAAGTCCAATTATGACTTAATGGACCTTTAATTTTAATTGGGCCTAATGGGCCTAAATTGGTTTCTTGACAAATAAGGGTGATTCCTTAAATGGGCTTTGGTATTTGGGTTTGACCCACATTGACCAAAAGTCCATGCCTTAAGAAATTAATTAAAAGTCCATTGGACTTTAATTAAATTAACATTGGATGTTAATCGGGCTTTGAGACCCGTAATGATTAGATTTGGAATCTAAGTTGTAATGGTTCGTTAATAAAGTGTAATATTTAATTTGGAATTAAATAAATAAATTAGTATTAAATAAAAATTAAATTGGATTTAATGTTGTAGTTTAATTTAATTCGAGAATTCGTACTTTGAGTACTTATTCGCAAAACGAGTCGGACTCGCTCAAAATCAAATCGTTGTTTGAACATTGGATGGTCATTAATATTCAGATTAATTAATTGGATTAGATTGATTGATAACATGCTTGTGTGAATACATGGTTGCGATGTATGAATAATGTATATCGGATGAATATTAGATGGGTGGGGCAATTTTGGAAATTGTTGTAATAAATTTAGAATTTATTAATTGGATCTGCGTGTCCAGCCTATTACCTCCTTACTCTGTGTATTTCTCTTCTCACCTATTCCCCTCAATGTAAATGAGGTTTCTTTAGAAGTGTTATGTAATCGGGTAGAAGTAATACTTGTGCTAGCGGGAGAGAGGAAAGTGAGAGATTTGTTCTAGGAACAATGTGTTAAGTATCCATCCGCATATCATTATTAAATTTATTTACGCGCCTTATTATGCTTTTAGAATGCATGTTTAAGGGTGTATGATGATGAGACCTTAAAAAAGATAATTAATTGGTTGCCAATTGCACGCGAAAAACCCTCAACATCATATTAAGCGTTTTTCCTTCCATTGAGTGATTCTTACTCAAGATCCAAGACTGGCATTGGTTTGTTGGCCAAAGGCAAGACCTTTGTCCGTCGAGGATGTGTTTGAATCATGAAGGCTTTGTTCCATATTGGTGTCTTGTCCAAGTTGTGATTTGTTGGCCAAAGTCAAGATCACTTCTTGTCCATCGACATTGATTATGAAGCTTTCCATGGTCAATAGGTTCCGCTTAACTGGGATCACTAAGTTTGTTGTGCCAAAGCTAAGGCTTAGTTGATTCAGAGGAAAAAGGTTAGGCAATATATTGGATATATTGGCATATATATTGTATATATGTTTCGGACTTGGATATCCCCCTACTGGATCTAGGAATTGGATTGGATCCAATTGATCTTAGAGATCTACCTAGTTAATTATCATACAATTTGTTGGCCAAAGTCAAGATTATGTGATATTTAACGAGATCCTAGCCCACTAGGAAACACGGTTTCCCGAGTACTCGGCAGAGGGTTAGAGGCTCACCGAAAAATAGTGGGAGGCAAGTATTAAATTTGCAATATTCGTTTAGTTACTTGCCATACGCGCTCATTCAAATTAGTCGTCGTTAATTTGCAATATATTAGTTGGACTAATATTTAATGTTGTTTTAATAAACAGTTGGACCGTATTCAAACTATTTCAATTAATAGTTGATTTTATAATTGGATTATAGTAATCAATATAATTGAATTTAATTAATTAAATTATAGTTGATTAAATAGTTGGACTATTATAATCATTATAATAAATAGTTCCTAAATCGTTGATTAAATAGTTGGACTATTAGAATCAATATAAAATTGAAAGATTAACATTTAAAACATAACCCTAGGGAAAATGTATTTAAATGGTTTAATTTTCAAATTGGGAATAATTTCAGGATGGTACTGGAAACTAATAAGTTACTTTATTTGATAAAATAACATATTAGGCATAAGCTCGGAATTAAGCAAACAAGTAGAGCATGATCATTGGAAGATTTATGTGATGATAACTTTAGTGCTTAATCCATTAAGCTTGTCGTAGTAGACTCCTTAATTTCTTAATCAGAACTAAGTATTAGATCCTTAAAGTATGATACTGAAATTGAAGGATCTTCATAAATCTATATTTAGATTTTAGAAGTACTAAAATTGCAATAATAACTCTTGGAGAGTTAATGACTATTCTCAATGAGACAAAGTCAAAATTTTCAATAAGACAAGTAGCGCTAGTCGCACCTTACTTCGATATTCTAGAAACCCGAGGCTAGTCCAAAGGCTTCTGGAGTATTGAAAAAGGGGCAAAGGAAAAATCATTATAATCTTCTGGGAAGATAAATGACATATCCCAAAATGTCTGCCTAATTGTGGCAAACGGGATCGCGGAAGCATGACTGCCGTTTAGACAAAGCAGACACGAAGGAATTGAAGACGGTGCAAGGCTCCAACTTCAAATATGTTTGTCATAAATATATTCATTACTAGTATTTAAAATTATATTTTTGATACTTAGTGTGTTATATAAATATACAATGATGTGCAGAATCTGCTATGAGCAGGATACTGACTTCAGTTGAGATTAATCTACGAATCGGAAACGGGACGACAGTCGCTGTTTTAACCGTAGATACCTAAGTTTAGGAACTACCATTCGGGTGTGTACTTAAATTAGGAAACTGTAAGAATGTAACTAGTTTGACTAGGAATATTATCTCTATATCCGGGTTTAACCCGTTGCGAGTATACCTTTATATTCTAGAACACTAAAGTGTTTTATTTTATAAAGATGATATTGAGATAAACACATTAGATGTGAATAACAATATTTATATTTTGGATGTAAATGAATCTCAAACATATAACATGACAAACAAATAGCTCAAACTGATTTGATCAGAAGAGACTTAAAAGTGGCATTGTTGTCTGGGACACAATTAAACATGACTCGTTTATCCACACTTTCGAAGAGTATGTACTAGGACAGATGCCCCCAAGGGGTGTGGCTTGGTGGTGAAGGGTCCAGAATCTCACTTTGAGGTTCTGGGTTCGAATCCAGGGGTGCAACTTCTTGTAAGAGCCTGGGGCAGCCGGGGGTTTTACCTGCGCCGCGGCCCAGAATGGGTGGTTTGTGGCGGGGTTTCCAACGATTTCAAAAAAAAAAAAAAAAAAAAAAAAAAAAGGTACTAGGACAGATTTGATACTATTCAAATAATGCCTACGAATCTAGTTTATTAGGCAAAATGCCTAAAATACTTTTTACTTGGAAAAAGTGCAAGTGCCATCGATCTGTTAGCCCTTGTGACGTTAGTGGGCCCATGTCTAGCTAGGCTAGAGGTGGATATGAATGTTTCGTGACCTTTACGGATGTGGCATCGTGTTATGGTTATTTGTTTCCATTGAAACACAAATCGGAAACTGTTAGAGTTTCGATACGAAGTAAACAAACAGATCGACTAAAGTAGTAAAACATCATAGTTATACCATGATGAAAATACTTAAGCAATAAGTTTCTCAAATACTTGAAAGAGTATAGTATTCTTTCAATGAGGACTCCTCCAGGAACACGTCAATCTGACGGTGTGTTCGAACAGAGAAACCGAATTTTGTTAGACATGATAAAGTTAATCATAAGTCGCTCTGAGCTACCATTTCCTTCAACGGATACACATAAACAGTGCAAAACTTATTTAGAATAAGGTTCCATAAAATCTGTTTGACAGACTACATATTAGATATGAGCAGGAAAGAAATTGGGTTTTCTCATTCCTAAAGATTTTGGAATGCTAGGCATAAGTTTGGATGATACCAAGCTAGAACCCAAATCGGATAAGTGCCTAAGTTGTGGGTTATCCTAGGGAAACCAAAGTATAGTACTTATACAACTTACTAGAGAACAATTTAATTGTTGCTCACCATGCGGTTTTCTTAAGAGAATACCGATATGCAGTGGTAAGTGGGAGGAAAGTAAAACTCGATGAAAATCGGAGTAATACTGTTCCAGGCACCGATTCCTTAATGGAACATATATAGTTCATCAAGGATGTAACTATTCCAATAATCTTCGAATACACAAGAACCACGTAAGTCGGAGAGAGTCAGAAAACAACGTGGGAGGTATGGGTTTCTGATCTCACCTCATAAAGATGTCAATCTTATTGAGGAATACGAACTGACTACGTATGAGGAAGTGATACAAGGTATCGACTCCCTATTATGGCAAAGTGCCATGTAGTCCGAATTGGATTCCATGTATACCAACTATATTTGGACACTAGTTGTTGTACCGCAAGGCATTGTGCCTATTGGTACTATATAAGTCTTCAAGGAAGACATACATGGAAGACAACATACCAACGTACTAAGCTAGGCTTGTAGCGAAAAGGTATCGTTATCAACATTGTGTCGATTACGACGAAACCTTTTACTCGTTGTCATTGTTAAATCCATTTGGAAAATTCTTGCTGATGCTACATGTTTCATTTATGAAATATGGCAGCTGAACGTCAAAATCGATTTCCTTTGGAGGATGTTTACAACATTCTGTCGATTTTGTCGTACCAAAACTAGCAAACAAGGTTTGCAGGTTATTCGATCCATGTTTGGATTGAAGCAAACATTAGATTCTTGGAATTATCGTTTTGATGTAATCATAATAGTTTATGATTTAATTCAAAACAAAAATGATTCTTGTGTATATAGGGAGGTTAGTGGGAGCGCACTGACAATAATGTCCTATAAATAATGATAATATGTCATTTCTTGGAAATGATATTCCCATAATACAATTGGTGAAAGCTTGGCTTTCATGATAATTCTCCGTAGAATTCTTGGGAGAAACAACCTTTAATCTAGGAATAAAGATCTACTCGGTTAGATTTAAAGTTGTTGATACTCTCTGAGAATTCGTACATTGAAATAAATGTACGCGACCTGGTTTCTCATACGCTTTGAGCATATGGAGTCACAATCGGGCCAATCCAAGTGATAGTCACTGGATTGATGTTAAGAACATCCTTAAGTATCTTAGAGGAACTAAGGATGATGTCTTATACTATGGAGAATGAGAACTTGAAGTGACTAAGTACACTGCTGCAAGTTTCCTAACCGACATAAACGATTGTAAGTCGTAACAACGGTACTATACAGTTTGAATAACGGAACAGTGAGCTGGAAATCTTCCAAACAAGATACGTTACCGAATAAACAACTAATGCGGGTTATTACTGCAGCTGAGGCAGCAATAGAAGCCATTTGGGTCAATAATAAATCTAATTAGATTAGATATAGTTCTGTTAGCAGCCGAGCTAGACTTCAGCACAGGCTAAAGAATTAATGGTCTTATCAACGATCCAGATACATACTTCAATTTTCATCTGATTCGTTCGGATCATACATCGTGGCGATGTAATGATCGTGTAAATCGCATCAGACGATAATCATGCAAATCCGCTGATGAAAGCCTTTCCTCAGCAGTTTGAGCGAATGGTACATAGTTCGGGTGTAAGACACTCGAGTGACTGGCTATAGGCTAAGTGGGAGATTGTTGGACAGTTATGACCCATAGCGTCACTATTTGTATAGATCATGGTGTTGTTGTACAAATTAACTTTGCGACAAAGGAGATTGCTATCTTATCATTTATGATTAGATCACCAAGATGTATAAATGATAGGAGGTCCCTGTGATTTGTTCCTAGATTGAGAAGATATGAGACAATATCAATCCACGAAAGATTAATCATTAAATATCCATAGTCAGAGTATTATCGAGATTGGACATCGATAATGCGTAAAAGACTAGTATTACACTTGTGCGTGTTGTGAGGGCACAACGACATAGTTCTCATATATTTGGCTATATGATACTCATGCAAGTGTAATAGGAGGTTGTGTTTTACCGATGGTACGGGAAAAAGCTTCGCTCTGGATAGACCCCCTCGAATTCCATTGGTAGTATGACTATGTGTCTATGGAAGTCCGAAATCAGGGTAGGTGTATTTGGTCTTAACCTGAGACTTGCACCGCTAATACTTGCGACAATCAATATACTTTGGTGTTGGTCGTCCAATGCTTTAACAGGTTCTCTGTACGCCTCTTCTGGGTAAATTGAGAATCGTAGTGTATTGGGTGTGATGTCAAGACAGAAGTATCACTCCAGTCAAAGTGGAGATGATGTCACGTAGGATACGGTACTAGTACTCTTAAGTACTGCAGTCATCGGGATATTATGACTAGGTCATGTATATCCGATTATAGAGACTAATTACCATACATCCGACATGTGCTTCGTACGGGGCAGACACAATTCCAGCCCCAGGCCTAGCACGTGACTGTTGAGTTTTTCTAAGGTCCCAAGATCAAATCAAGACATGAAATAATGCATGAATACATCAACGGAGGTAGCGGAATACTCACATTGATCGGTTATGTTGATTTGGAGACGATTCAAGCCCAAAAACGCACTGCCTTGATCACACACCACTGCAACAGTCCACTGTCCTACAAAAACATAAAATTGAGTGAAGAAACGGAGCTCCGAGCTTCGTCCAATGGATCCCGGCTCATGGGTGAACTCCCTACCACCTTCGCAAGACTCGTAGTGTGCTAGCACTTGCGGTTTTCACCCATGAAGAAACCCAACTTTTGGCTTCCCTTGCTCACGTTTTTGGCTTCCAAAACCAGTAACATGTTTCAGTTTGGGCGTGAGGTGAGAAGAGAGAATGAGAGAGTTTGAATTGTGTATTAAGTTAAAAATGATTTACCAAAAATCAATTTATATTTATGCCATAATATTTATTAAATTAATAATAAAATTATGACACAAAACATGCAATGGCTTAGAGTGTCAAACACTCAAACTCCATGCAATGACATTGAGTGCAATGTACACAATCTACATGCAAAGCATTAGAATGACATGTGTCATGTGGGCCCCACATGTTTCCAAATGAAAGTGGGCCCACGTGCACTCACGCGTTCGGGTTCGATATTTCCGAAATACCGAGCTTACGTCGCGACGTTAATTAAATCGAATTTAAATAAATAATTGCGCCTAGCGAAATTATTATTTACGTCGCTAACGAATTAATTCTAAATTAACTCGTTTGCCCGAATAAAATCTAATTTTAATTCCGCGTCGAATCTAATTTCGTTAATATATCGAATATATTAATTTAACCGATTAATTCCAAATTAATCGTTATCTCTCTCTTTAGACGACACATTTTATCCCGGATAAAACATCTCCGTTATTAATCCTAGATTAATTTTCTCTCTCTTCTGTATAATCCCAGATTATTCAAGAGTACGAGTTGTGCGTCATCGGTGGATTATCGGGAAGCGACCCATGAGATCCCCGGATAATCTGGCAGTAAATACGGTCGTCGGAGTATCCGAATCACGTACGTACCAAGTACTACGTTCTACCCGATTTACGAGACAAGGTCGACTCCTAGCAAAGCACCAAGTCTACCTAATTCTCCGGACATATCCATTAAAGAATATTAAGATCTGTATCAAGCGTAGTATACTAATGTATGTGCATATCGGCCCAGTATCGGATAATCACGTGCTAGGGCTGGGGCTGGATAAGTGTCTGCCCCGTCCGAAACCATATCGGATATCTGGTAACTAGTCTCTATAATCGGATATTCATGACCTGGTCATAATATCACGATTGGATGCGCATCTCTTAAGAGCACTAATACCGTATCCTGCGTGACATCATCTCCACTATGACTGGAGTGATACTTCCGTCTTGACATCACATCCAATACACTACGATTCTCAATATACCCCGCATTGGCGTACACAGAACTAGTTTACAGTCCTAGACGACCTCAACTAAAATATATCGATTGTCGTAAGCATTAGCGATGTAAGTCTCAGGTTAAGACTATACACACCTACCTTGATTTCGGCCTCCCATAGACATATATTCATAATACCAATGGGATTCCGAGGGGGTCTATCCAGAGCGAAGCTGTTTCCCGTACCATCGGTGAAACACGACCTCCTATCGCACTTGCATAAGTATCTAACACTATATATATGAGAACTATGCCGTTGTGTCCTCACAACGCACACAAGTGCAATACTAGCCTATTCCGCATTATCGATGTCCAGTCTCGATAATACTACGGCTAGGGATATTCAAGTGATTAATCCTTCGTGGACTGATACTGTCTCATATCATCTCAATCCAGGAACTAATCATAGGGACCTCTCTTCATTTATATATCTATGGTGATCTAATCACAATGATGAAGTGCAATTTCCTTATTACATAGTTAATTTGCTACAAACAACACAATGAATCTGTGCAAATAGTGACGCTATGGGTCATATTATCCAACAGTGACATCCGATACTGGATCGAAATACGCAATATACGTATATAACGGCCTGATATAGATTCATTATATTCATGTAAGGAGATTTCTGGAGAATTGGGTAGGCATGGCGCTTTGCTAGAAGCCAACCTTGTCTTGTAAATCGGTATAAACGTAGTACTAGGTACTTACGTGTTCGGATAGTCCGACGACCGAATTTACTGCCAACATATCTGGGGATCTCATGGGTCACTTCCCGAAGATTCACTAATGACGTATGACTCGCACTTTATTAATCTGGGATTAATTAATGATGAGAGAGAAAATTAATCTGGGATTAATTACGGAGATATTTTATCTGGGATAAAATATCATTCAATAGAGAAAATGATTAATTTGGAATGAATCGATAAATTAATATATTCAATATATTAAACGAAATGGGATTTCGACGCGGAATAAAATTAGATTTTAATTCGGGCGAACGAGTTAGTTAGAATTAATTCGTTAGCGACGTGAATAGTGATTTCGCTAGGGCATAATCAGTTAATTACGTCGCAACGGAAAATTCTTTAATTTGGAATTAGCGAACCCGAGCACGGGAGTGTTTGCGAGCACATTCGCATTCGAATTCGTGTGCGACCCGCAAGTCACATCAAGCATCAAATCATTCGTCAATCGATTGATGTGATTCTAGTCACTTTGAGTGATTTGACAACATGTCATTATGATTGATGGTGGTAGTTGGCAAGCTTTAATGCTTGACTTTTGGAAAGAGAAAATGAGTAATTAATTTTGGATATTAATTTTGTGTATTAGTTACACTTTTGCCAACAACCAACTAACACTCTCTCTTTCTTACTCTTCATCTCTCTCACGCCCATTTGGGCTATTCTTCTCTTCTGGTTCTGCAGTTTGCCGAGAAAGAAGGAAAAGGAAATGGTGGTTTTTTGTGGAAAAAATCACCAAGTGCTAGCACACCAAAGATGACATACGAAGGTGATAGGGAAACCCACCCGTGGGCATGGAATCACTAGCCAAAGCTTGGAGCTTGGAGGAGGACATGACCGAAAATTTGGAGGCCAAATTTCTGCAAAAACCGTGAGCTTCAATGGAGCAAGGGCTTTTGTTCGTCGCATTGCTCAACCGATCATTGTAAGTTTTCTGTAACTTCTTTGAGTATTCGCACATGAGTTTCTTTGCTTGATTTGATCCTTGGGACATAATAGAAACCCAACAGGCACTACCTGCACACTTTAATTATGAGATTTGGCAGATGGATGTCAAAACAGCTTTCTTTAATTGGAACCTCATAGAGGAAGTCTATATGACACAACCTGAGGGGTTTACATATAAGGATGATCATAATAAAGTATGCAAGCTTAAACGATCCATTTATGGACTCAAGCAAGCCTGCAGAAGTTGGAATATACGATTTGATGAGACAATCAAAGAATTTGACTTCATCAAAAATATAGACGAGCCTTGTGTTTACAAGAAAAGTAGTGGGAGTGCTGTTGTATTTCTTGTATTATATGTCGATGACATATTAATCATCGGGAATGATATTCCCATGATGAAAGCCACCAAGCAATGATTATCTCAGAATTTCTCCATGAAAGATTTGGCAGAAGCAGCCTACATCCTCGGCATTAAGATCTACCATAATAGATCTAAGAGGTTGTTATGACTTTCTCAATCTACGTACATAGATAAAGTTTTGAAAAGATTCAAAATGGAAGATTCCAAAAGAGGTAATTTACCTACTTGTCATGGAATCAAATTATCTAAGGAGCAATGTCCACATACCCCTTCAGATAGAGAGCGTATGAGTAGTATCCCTTATGCTTCAGCAATAGGATCGATCATGTATGCCATGCTATGTACAAGACCTGATGTCTCTTATGCTCTTAACATAACGACCAGGTATCAAGAAAATCCTGGTGAGTAATAATGGGCAGCTATCAAAACAATCCTCAAGTATCTGAGAAGAACTAAGGATGTGTTTTTGAAATACGGAGATTGTTCTGAGATGAAAGTCATTGTTTACTGTGATGCGAGCTTTCAGACCGATAGGGATGACAACATATCGCAAACAGGATATCTGTTTACTTTAAATGGCGGTGTTGTAAGTTAGAAAAGCTCAAAGCAGTCAACTACAGCGGACTCCACCACTGAAGCTGAGTATATTGCAGCATCTGAGGCAGCTAAAGAAGCAGTCTGGATAAAGAAGTTCATCATGGAGCTGGAAGTGCTTCCCACGATAAAGAATGGCGTCACGATGTACTGTGACATCACGAGCGCCATTTCTCAATCAAATGAACCAAGGTCCTACAAGAAATCCAAGCATGTACTCAGGCGATTTCATCTCATCAGAGAGATTATTGAGAGAAAATTAGTTATTATAGAGAAAATACCCACATGAGATAATCTTGCAGATTCTCTGACTAAAGGGCTGACTCAACAAAAGCATGATAGGCACACCCGAGAGTATGGTGTCCAGATTCATACTAGTTGGCTATAGTGCAAGTGGGAGATTGTTAGGGATATGCCCTATACCCAACTTGTTGATGGGCTATATGTACATGTATTTGTAATATTATCATTAATTAATAAAATGTCAATCTTTATTATACGTGTCTTACATAACTTATATGAATCATCAACACTGTAATAAAGCCCTACGTGGCACGCTCTGGTTGGCTGCTTTGATTCCCTTATCTGCTGACATGGCATTTTGGATGATTAACTCAGTAATTGTGCTAACGTGGAAATGATGTGGTGATGACGTAGTGAAACGTGGCGTTGTTGATTGTTGGCACCGTATGATTATGACACGTGTCACGAGATGATTGGCTGATGATGACGTGGCTGGCACGTGGCACGCTTACTCGGCATGTGTCTAATGTGGACGCCACGTGGCTAACACGTGGATGACATGTGGCAATGGCGATTGTCGATAAAATGTGATGATGACACGTGGCAAGCACATGTTAGCAAGATCGGTGCACGTTAGCATGATCGGCGCACGTTAGCAAGATCCGACACACGTTAGCAAGATCAAACTTCTCAGATTTTGACATGTATCCCGACGTATTTTAGCAGGCTCTCGGCACACGTTAACGGTCGTGACACAGGATGGGCGTCGCGATGCGCCAAATGACCATTTTGCCCTTTTGTCCGTTTTTCATTGTTTTGGTCCCCAATCACCTCCAGAGAGTTCTGAAACTTTATTTATCTACAAAATAACACAAAAAACATCAAAATATTCACAAAGCTCAAGAAATTATACAAAATATTAGGTCAAATGAGTGGGAAATAGTGTTACATTTACCACTCATCACACCCCCAAACCTAACATTTTGCTAGTCCTCGAGCAAAACAACAAAATAAAATAACATAATTACCTTTTTAAAAAAATTAAGCTAAGCCACTTTCGTAGGGATCACAGTTGCATTTAGCGTATGCAACAAGCCTTTAAACCCATAGGTGTCCCTAGTGGACGAGTTGTAGTCTCGTGAGGGCTTACAACAACGATACCCACAAACGTTTTACAAAAGTAAAAAAGATAGTAAAACTAATGCACACAAAAACAAAAAGACAAGAGAAAATAGAATAAAGAAGTTAGTGACTAACCAGGTGAAACTTCTTATCCAAGTTTAGAGTTGTTTTCTTTCTTTCTAAATTACTGAATAAGTAAATTCTCCGATTATTTTTACCATTCTTCATATACACAACCAATAAAATATTAATCAACTCATTTTTTCCCACAATATTCATAAGTGTAGTTGAGAAGAGAGTAATATTTTTGTCCAAAAGTTATATTAGAATTCACACCTTTTTGTAGCAATGGAATAATTTTTATGAATTTTCTGATTTTTTTTTTTATATACAATATCTTTCATCCATGTAGCGAGCTTTAGGCCAGTGACTCCCAAATCAGTTGGCTTTAGGGAACTAGGTGTTGAGACACCCCTACGGACTTAATTACTCAGACTTCAGATTTATATACTTTTTGTTCAATCTTTATCCATGTAGCAAGCTTTTGGCCAGTGGCTCCCAAACCAGTTGGTTTTAGGGCACTAGGTGTTAAAACACCCATACGGACTTAATAACTCGGATCTCGGACTTTTTTATCCCATTGCTTTTTATGGATGCTTCTTCCAATTAAACTAGAGCACTGAATATTACAAGCTTGTCAATTACAACTCATGTCTGTATGTTACCATGTATGTTGATAATACCTGTAAACTGAGCATACGAATATCCATTTTAATCAGTTTTATGGAGAATTCACAAATTAAATAATTCAAAAGGAAATAAACAAAAATTAACTTGTTACGAAATAGGTTAAGATACGTCTCAGGAGTGGAAACTCCTTACACAGCTATATCACACCAATTTTACCTGATTAATCAAATTAAAAACAAAAACACAAAATAATTTTTTTATTTTTGTAAAATTTTTCATTTTTTTTTGAATTTTTCGAAAATTTTGGACTAAAATAAAAACAAAATAAAAATAAAATACTAGAACTATTCCCCACCCCCATACCTAAATGAGACATTGTCCCCAATGTCTTAAAAAGTAGAAGATGTGTTTAGAAACAGTATCTGGTTAGCTGAAATTCTACATCTAGAAAGGAAATTAAAGGTTAAGATCCAGATTTATTCGACGCTTCTTACCACGATCATCATCGGACCATTTTATCTTGGAAAGGATAAGGTCAATTTGTGGTTCATAGGCTAAGATTTGGTCAATTAAATCCTGGGCAGTTCATGCAGTGAAGAGGAGTTCTTTTAAAGGTTTTGACACAAACCCATTTCTCCGGGCATCATCAAGAAATACACAAAGAAAATCATAAAATTCATATGCGTTGTACAGTCCAATTGGTTTCTGGTGTATGTTAAAGTTCGCCCAAGATAGCACTGTAAAAATTTCCTCCAACGTACCCAAACCACCTGGCAAAGCAGTAAAAGCATCAGCATGGTTAATCATTTCTACCAGTCGTTCAGACATACCTGGCACAATTAGTTCTTCTCTGTTTGATGATCCTATCAGATTCGCCTCCGCTAAGGGTTTTGGGATGATTCCCAAGACTTGACTGCCTCCATCCTGTACGGCCTTTGAAATGATCCCCATTAGTCCAAGATTGCCACCAATGTATACTAGGTGCATATTCTTTTCAGCTAAGACTCGTCCAAATTCCTGTGATGCTACAACGTATTGTGGCTTAGTACCAACACTAGTACCGCAAAACACACAGATGTTTTCAACTCTTCTTTTTGAAGTAGCTTCCATTTTTATGTATTTCTTTCTCAGCTATGGATGCCTTCAAGAGTGGAATGATGAGTTGAATTTATAATACCTGAAAAAGGTGAGTAATAATAGCACTAGTACCTGCCAAATGACAATTATTAGATAAACAGTACAATATATCCTGAAAGTCAAAAGGTCTGGATCCTGTCGGAGAAAATAAAAGAAAACAAAAAAAAATCACAATTATTAGGAAAAGACAAAGAGATATAATATTTACAATAATTTACGGCTTGATTGACGTCTATGCGTCAGGGATAAGCTTCCCATCCAATTTTCTTAAAAAATGGCAAACATGGTCTTTTTGAGTTAGATTCCCGAGACTTAACTGTTGTCTTTCTCTTTGGAATTGTGTATATAACACGCGAATTTTGTGATACACATATCCACTGGGATGTGTCTCAATAGTTTTAGATATGTCATCTAAAGACTCCTTACTCAAGCCATCCCTAATGAAATTTATCTTATCTTCAAGGTTATCATACACCATTCCTAAAGAACGACAACGAGTATTACAAAACATACGAGCACATTTATAGCATACACCCATTCTTTTAGCTCTTCTCTTTTTAGCATAGGTGCTTCTTCCTAAACCAGACAGATGTGAAATAAAAGAGTCAGAGGACTCACCTGCCAATCGGACCCGTGCTTCAATAATCCAACGAATGTCAGTAGGAATACCTTTGATCATCAGTAGTCTCATTCATTCTAATTGAGCTTTGTATACTTTCATCAGAGATTTTTGAGGGAGAGAAGGAAATTGTTTGTGAAGATTTACGAGAGCGTCTTCCATCTTAAAATGACTTAACCTGCAAAAACTAAACACACAAAAATCAAACGCATCAAATCTGAATATATACACAAATTGCATAGGTTGCCTCTCTGCTAGCGCTAAGTTTAAAGTCTTCAGCTAGACATGACTTCTCAAACGTTAGGCTGGGTCTGAAAGTGTGACACTTTCTTTTTGTCGCTCAAATGATTCTCCCCAGTAGTGATTGACACGCTTGTTTTTAACGTTGAATATTTTGTTGAAGTTGGGATCATGTATCTCAACGGCTCTATCTGGTAAAACCTTGGTGATTAGGAATGGACCTGACCACCGTGATTTTAGCTTCTATGGGAAGAGTTTCAAGCTTGATTTGTTTATCATTATCGTTGCCCCGGTTCCAGTTGTATACACACTAACTTCTCATCATGTCTCTTCTCATCATGCGCACTAACTTTGTACAATTTAGCATTCTCAAAAGGCTGTATATGAAATTCCTCCAATTCTTTGAGCTGGTGGAACTGTTTCTTTTCTGTTGCTTGTAGTGTAAGAATAGGCTTCTTCAGTACGCATAACGCTTTATCTTTACGCTCCACTGACAGTTTTTCAGTAGAACTTTGCATTGCATTGGAGTTCTAGATGGTATTATGAATCACATCAAGTCTGAAAGCGGTTTTGGAATTCCAGCTGCCATATTTCATAAATGAAATATGCAACTTCAGCAAGCATTATCCAATGGATTTGACCATGGCAACAGGTTAAAAGGTTTCATCATAATCGACACAATGTTGATAATGATACCTTTTCGCTACAAGCCTAGCTTAGTACGTTGGTATGTTGCCATCCATGTATGTCTTCCATGAAGACTTATATAGTACCAATAGGCACAATGCCTTGCGGTACATCAACTAGTATCCAAACTTAGTTGGTATACATGGAATCCATTTCGGACATCATGGCACTTTGCCATAATATGGAGTCGATACCTTGTATCACTTCCTCATACGTAGTCAGTTTGTATTCCTCAATAAGATTAACATCTTTATGAGGTGAGATCAGAAACCCATACCCTAGGTTGTTTTCTGACTCTCTCCGACTTACGTGGTTCTTGTGTATTCGAAGATTAATGGTATAGTTACATCCTTGATGAACTATTTGTGTTCCGTTAGGATTCGGTGCCTGGAACAGTATTACTCTGATTTTCATCGAGTTTTACTTCCCTCCCACTTACCACTGAATATAGGTATTCCTCTTAGGAATGCCGCATGGTGAGAAACAATTACATTGTTCTCTAGTGAGTTGTATAAGTACTATACTTAGGTTTCCCTAGGATAACCTACAATTTAGGCACTTATCTGATTTGGGTTCTAGTTTGGTATCATCCAAACATATGCCTATCATACCCAAATCTTTAGTAATTAGAAAACCCGGTTTCTTTCCTGTTCATATCTAATATGAAGTCTGTCAAACAGATTTTTTATGGAACCTTATTCAAAATAAGTTCTACACTGTTTAAAGCTTATCCCTTGAAGGAAATGGTAGCTCAGAGCGACTCATGATTAACCTTATCATGTCCAACAAAATTCAGTTTCTCCGTTCGGACACACTGTCAAACTGACGTGTTCCTGGAGGAGTCCTCATTGAAAGAATACTATACTCTTTCAAGTATTTGAGAAACTTATTGCTTAAGTATTTTCATCATGGTCTAACCGTGATGGTTTTAATATTTTAGCCGATCTAGTTGTCTACTTCGTGTCGAAACTCTAAAAGTTTTCGATCCGTGTTTCACAAGAAACACATAACCATAACGCGATGCCACTCCGTATAGGTCACGAAACATTCATATCTACCTCTAGCCTAGCTAGACATGGGGCCACTTACGTCACTATGAACAAAGGCTAACAGATCGATGGCATTTTCACTTTTACCAAGTAAAAAGCGTTTTAGGCACTTTGCCCAATAAACTAAATTCGTAGACATTATTTGATTGGAATCAAATTTGTCCTAGTACCCACTCTTCGAAAGTGTGGATATACGAGTCTTGTTTAATTGTGTCCCAGACAACAATGCCACTCATAAGTTTCAACTGATTTACTCAGTTTGAGCTATTTGTTTGTCATGTTATATGCTTGAGATTTATTTATATTCAAAATATAAATACTGTTATTCACATCTAATGTGTTTATCTCAATATCATCTTTATAAAATAAAACACTTTAGTGTTCTAGGTTATAAAGGTATAACCGCAATGGGTTAAACCCTGATAAAGAGATAATGTATCTAGTCAAACTAGTTACATTGTAACAGTTTCCTAATTTAAGTACTTACCCGAAGGGTAGTTCCAAAACTTAGGTTTCTACGGTTAGAACAACGACTTTCTTCCCGTTTCTGATTCGCAGATAAATCTCATCCGAAGTCAGTATCCTGCTCTCAGCAGATGCTGCACATCGGCACATATTTATGTACCACATCCAGTATCTAAAATCCAATTTTAATACTAGTTGCGAACATGTTTATAATAAATATATTTGAAGTCAGAGCCTTGCCCGTTGTTCAATTCCTTCATGTTGCCATGTCCATACGACAGTCACGCTTTCGTGTCCCCGTTTGCCATAATTTAGGCAGACATTTTGGGATATGTCCTTTGTCTTCCCAGAAGATTATAATGATTTTGCCTTTGCCCTTTTCCAGACTTCTGAAGCCTTTGGCCAAGCCTTGGCCTTCCAGAATGTCGAAGTGAGATGCGCCTTGCGCTTATTGTCCAATTGCAAACTTTGGCTTTGTCTCCTTGAGAATAGCCATTAGCTCTCCAAGAGTTTTCTATTGCAATTAGTTCTTCTAAGATCTAAGAATAGATCTATGAAGATCCTTCAATTTCAATATCATACTATAAGGATCTAATCCTTAGTTCTGATTAAGAAATTAAGGAGTCTATTTAGCAAGCATAATGGATTAAGCACTATAGTTATAATCACATGAATCTTCCAAAGATCATGCTCTACTATTTGCTCAACTCCGGGCTTAGGCATAAGATGTTATTTTATCAAATAAAGTAACTTCTCAGTTTTCAGGACTATCATGAAGTTTTATTCCCAATTTGAAAATTAAAGGTGTTTAAATACATTTTCACCCATGATTTATGTTTTAAACACTAATCTTTCAATTTACCTTGATTACCAAAGTCCAACTATTCAATCAACCATTTTAGGTACTATTTATTATAATGATTACTATAGTCCAACTATATAATCAACTATAATTTAATAGATTAAATTCAATTATATTGATTACTATAATCCAATTATAAAATCAACTATTAATTGAAATAGTTTGAATACAGTCCAACTGTTTATTAAAACAACATTAATTATTAGTCCAACTAATATATTAATTTATTTGACGAAATATTTGAAATGAGCGCGTATGGCAAGTAACTAAACGAATATTGCAAATTTAATACTTGCCTCCCACTATTTTTCGGCGAGCCTCTAACACTCTGTTGAGTACTCGGGAAACCTTTTTTCCTAGTGGGCTAGGATCCCGTTAAATAACACACAATCTTGACTTTGGCCAACAAATTGTATGATAATTAACTAGGTAGATCTCTAAGATCAATTGGATCCCATCCAATTCCTAGATCCAGTAGGTGGACATCCAAGTCCGAAACATATATCTTATATATGCCAATATATACAATATATTGCCTAACCTTTTTCCTCTGAATCAACTAAGCATTGGCTTTGGCACAACAAACATAGTGATCCCAGTTAAGCGGAACCCATTGACCATGGAAAGCTTCGTAATCAATGTCGATGGACAAGAAGTGATCTTGACTTTGGCCAACAAAACACAACTTGGACAAGATACCAATATGGAATAAAGCCTTCATGATTCAAACACATCCTCGACGGAAAAAGGTCTTGACTTTGGCCAACAAACCAATGCCAGTCTTGGATCTTCTGTAAGAATCACTCAATGGAAGGAAAAATTCTTAATATGTTTTGAGGGTTTTTCACGTGTAATTAGCAACCAATTAATTATCTTTGTTAAGGTCTCATCATCATACACCCTTAAACATGCATTCTAAACACATAATAAGGTGCATATAAATAAATATAATAATGATATGCGGATGGATACTTAAACATTGTTCCTAGAACAAATCTCTCTCTTTCCTCTCTCCAGCTAGCACAAGTATTACTTCTACCCGATTACATAACACTTCTAAAGAAACCTCATTTACATTGAGGGGAATAGGTGAGAAGAGAAATACAAAGAGTAAGGAGGTAATAGGCTGGACACGCAGGTCCAATTTAATAAATTCTAAATTTATTACAACAATTTCCAAAATTACCCCACCCATCTAATATCCATCCAATATACATTATTCATGCATCGCATTCATGTATTCACACAAGCATGTTATCAATCAATCTAATCCAATTAATTAATCTGAATATTAATGACCATCCAATGTTCAAACAAAGATTTGATTTTGCGCGAGTCAAACTCGTTTTACGAATAAGTACTCAAAGTACGAATTCTTGAATTAAATTAAACTACAACATTAAATCCAATTTAATTTGCATTTAATACTAATTCATTTATTTAATTCCAAATTAAATATTACACTTTTTAAAGTACCTTTACGACTTAGATTCTAAATCTAATCGTTACGGGTCTCAAAGCCCGATTAACATCCAATGTTAATTTAATTAAAGTCCAATGGGCTTTTAATTAATTTCTAAGGCATGGACTTTTGGTCAATATTGGTCAAACCCAAATACCAAAGCCCATTTAAGGAATCACCCTTATTTGCCAAGAAACCAATTTAGGCCCATTAGGCCGAATTAATGTTAAAGGTGCATTAAGTCATAATTGGACTTTATGGATATGGTTTTGGGCCCAATTGGATCCAACCAATTTAGCCTAAACCTAACTTGGTACAACCAAGCCCATTAAGCCCAATTACAACTTTTCAAGCCTAATTTACAAAATAGGCCCAATTAATTAAATTACCAAATTCCAAATTTCATAACTTAATTAACCTAAAGTGTATGCCATAATTAATTACCCAAATTAAAATTTCCAAAACACAAATTTGTACAATTAATTATGGTCATTAACATCAAAACATGTCCAACACATTTGAATCAAAAAATCAATCATTTTCACGCTTCAAAGTCTCGGCATTCATGGGGTTTTTATGTCCGATTTCGTTTTCAATCCAATTTAATTTTAAATCGACATTACCCAATTGTTTCAAGTCATCCAATGATCAAAGAAATAAAAAATACCATGACAATAGGGCATTGCTATCTCTCGGCCAAGCCTAGTAATTGGGGAAAAATTGATCCAATCAATATTTCACAAAATTGATTATGCACAACTCAAAGTTAACATAATATAAGCATATTCCAACAATCAATTTAATCAAAACATGCTCAAATTCAATTTACCCAATTTTAACCCTAATCATGTTTCATGCTCAAAATGGCTCTTGTTAGGTTTCTATTAGGTCCCAAGGATCATTTTAAAGCAATGAAACACATTTGCGAATACTCAAAGAAGTTGCGGAAAACTTACAATGATCGGTTGAGCGATGCGAAGAACAACAAGCTCTTGCTCCATGAAGCTCTCGACTTTGCTCCCTATTTTGCTCCTTTGTGATTTCGGTCACCACCATGGAAGGATCTCCAAGCTCCAAGCTTTGTGTGATGATTCCATGCTCATAAGTTCGGTTCCCTATCACCTTCGCAAGACCCGTTATGTGCTAGCATTGGCAAGATTTGCTACAAATCTTCCATGTTCATCATCAAGCTCTCGGTTTTGTGATAGAAAAAGAGAGAGAAGAAAATATGGCCCTAGGTCGAAAAATTGGGAGAGAGAAGAGTTGTGTTAGGTTAATTGATTTTCCAAAAATCAATTAAAACATATACCAAAATATTTGCTTTCAAAAAGTCAAATGAATTTAGAGCCAAAAATGGCAATAAATGCCATCAACCACTCTTGTCACTATTCACATCAAAAGTGACTAGACATCACTTCACTCAAAGTGATGTGACTTCCATCACTTGATTGACTAGTGATTTGACGCTTGATGTGACTTGTGGGCCGCACTTTAATTCGCAATGCGAGTGAGCCCGTAAACACTCCCGGGCTCGGGTTCGCTAATTCCAAATTAATGATTTTCCGTTGCGACGTTAATTATTGTGCCTAGCAAAATTACTATTCACATCGCTAACGAATTAATTCTAAATTAACTCGATTGGCCGAATTAAAATCCAATTTCAATTCCGCGTCGAAATCCAATTTCATATAATATATCGAATATATTATTTTATCGATTAATTCCAAATTAATCGTTCTCTCTCTTTAATTAATATTTTATCCCAGATAAAATATCTCCGTAATCAATTCCAGATTAATTTTCTCTCTCTTATAATTAATCTCACATTAATAAAGTGCGAGTCATACGTCATCGGTGAATCTTCGGGAAGTGACCCATGAGATCCCCGGATATGTTGGCAGTAAATCCGGTCGTCCGACTATCCGAACACGTAAGTACCTAGTAGTACGTTTTTACCGATTTACAAGACATGGTTGGCTTCTAACAAAACATCATGCCTACCCAATTCTCCAGAAATATTCTTACTGGAATATATGATCTATATCAGGCGTAGTATACGTAGTATTGCGTATTTCGATCCAGTATCGGATGTCACGTGCTAGGCCTAGTGCTGGAATTGTGTCTGCCATGTACGAAGCACATATCGTATCTCTGGTAACTAGTCTCTATAATCAGATAATCATGACCTAGTCATATTATCTGGATGATTGCAGTACATAAGAGAACCAGTTCCGTATCCTACGTGATCATCATCTCCACTATGACTGGAGTGATACTTCTATCTCGACATCACACCCAATACACTACAATTCTCAATATACCCAGAAGTGGCGTACATAAAACATGTTAAAGCTCTGGACGACTAAAACCAAAGTACATTGATTTTCGCAAGTATTAGCGGTGCAAGTCTCAGGTTAAGACCAAATACACCTACCCTGATTCGGACTTCCATAGACACATAGTCATACTACCAATGGAATTCCGAGGGGTCTATCCAGAGCGAAGATGTTTTCCGTACCATCGGTAAAACACAACCTCCTACTACACTTGCATGAGTATCATATACCCAAATATATGAGAACTATGCCGTTATGCTCCCACAACGTGCACAAGTGTAATACTAGTCTATTCCGCATTATCGCTGTCCAATCTCGATAATACTACGACTAGGGATATTTAATGATTAAACCTCATGGATTGATACTGTCTCATATCATCTCAATCCGGAACTAATCATATGGACCTTCTATCATTTATATATCTTGGTGATCTAATCACAAATGATAGAAGAGCAATTTCCTTTGTCACATAGTTAATTTGTATAACAACACCATGATCTGTACAAATAGTGATGCTATGGGCCAAACTGTCCAACACATATCCCCAAGAGTATTGAAAACTAATTCGGTAACACTCAATATCAAATGAATCAAATCATAAAAAATTCAATTTCTCCCACTGACCAATTCCATCATGATGAATCATAGAAGAATAATATTGAGTATGAATCACATCATTAACTAACTTTAGAACTAATTGCCATAAAACTCATATGTTTGATCATATCAAAGATCCTTGAATAATTCAAAGACTCACGATGAAGTTTAAAGATATAGTTTTCAACACTTCAAATAGAATATCATTGAACCATTCAAAATATTCTATCCGCGTTTCATCAGAAACATATTGAAAGTTCTCGAACCATTTGCTGGATAATATGACCCATAGCGTCACTATTTGTACAGATCACGGTGGTGTTGTACAAATTAACTATGTGACAAGGAAATTGCACTCTCATCATTTGTGATTAGATCACCATAGATATATAAATGAAGAGAGGTCCCTGTGATTAGTTCCTGGACTGAGAATGATATGAGACAGTAGCAGTCCCCGAAGGATTAATCATTAAATATCCCTAGCCGGAGTATTATAGAGACTGGACATCGATAATGCGGATAGGCTAGTATTGCACTTGTGCGCGTGTGAGGGCACAACGGCATAGTTCTCATATATTTAAGTATTGGATACTTATGCAAGTGCGATAGGAGGTTGTGTTTCACCGATGGTACGGAAACAGCTTCGCTCTGGAGAGACCCCTCGGAATCCCATTGGTATTATGACTATGTGTCTATGGGAGGCCGAAATCAAGGTAGGTGTATATAGTCTTAACCTGAGACTTGCATCGCTAATACTTGCGATAATCGGTAGACTTTTGGTCTTGGTGGTACAGGGCTTTAACCGGTTCTGCGTACACCACTTCTGGGTTTATCAGAGAGTCGTAGTGTATTGGGGGTGATGTCAAGACGGAAGTATCACTTCAGTCATAGTGGAGATGATGTCACGCAGGATACGGTATTAGTGCTCTTAGTGTTGCGCAACCATCGGGATATTATGACTAGGTCATGCATATCCGATTATAGAGACTAGTTACCAGACATCCGACATGTGCTTCGGACGGGGCAGACACTTATCAGCCGCCCCAGCCCTAGCACGTGACTATCCGATACTGGGCCAATATGCACAATACTACGGTATACTACGCTTGATACAGATCTATATATTCCTGTAAGAATATTTCTGGAGAATTGGGTAGGCATGGCACTTTGCTAGAAGCCACCTTGTCTTGTAAATCGGTATAAACGTAGTACGAGATACTTACGTGTTCGGATAGTCCGACGACCGTATTTACTGCCAACTATCCGGATATCTCATGGGTCGGTTCCTGAAGATTCACCGATGACGTATGACTCGCACTTTAATTAATCTGGGATTAATTCGATGAGAGAGAAAATTAATCTGGGATTAATTACGGAGATATTTTATCTGGGATAAAATATAAATTAAAGAGAGAAAACGATTAATTTGGAATTAATCGATAAATTAATATATTCGATATATTATAACGAAATTAGATTTCAACGCGGAATTAAAATTAGATTTTAATTCGGGCGAACGAATTAATTTAGAATTAATTTGTTAGCGACGTGAATAGTGAATTCGCTGGGCGAATCATTTAATTACGACGCAACAAAAATTCGTTAATTTGGAATTAGCGAACCCGAGCCCGGATTGTTTGCGAGCGCATTTGCATTTCGAATTCGAGTGCGACACGCAAGTCAAATCAGCGTCAAATCGCAAGTCACATCAAGCGTCAAATCACAGGTCACTTTGAGTGATGTGACATTTGAGTGATTGATATGAGTTGATTTGTGGTGATTGACATGCATTTAATGCTTACCTTTTTGGAAAATAAAAAAAGGGTAAATGGTTTAATAATTTGGAAATTATAAAAACCTTTTACAATTTTTTATTTCATTAACTTTTTCTCTCTCTCTTTTTATTTTTCGGTTTCACATTTTTGGAGCCAAAAAGCCTCTCCATCTTCTCTCTCGGTCTTGGACCGATTTCTTCTCATCCTTTTTCTAGTTTTCCACCGAATTAAATGGAGAAGCAAAGATCTTGTTGCAAGATCTATGTGCTAGCACACTCATGGAGGAATACAAAGGTGATAGGGAAGTGAGTTCGTGAGCTTGGAAGCTTGAAGCTTGGAGCTTCAATGGTGTCTCCCATGGCCGAATAGAAGATGAAAAATAGCACCCACGCCGAGCAGTCCACCTGTGCGCAGCACACTGCCGAGCAAGGAGGAGCAGTCCTTTTTTCACATCTTTGTAGCATCCAACCGATCAATGTGAGTTTATTCCGCACCTCCTTTGACATGTATTCACTCGTTTTTATGCTTATAATGATCCTTGGGACTTGATTGAAACTCAACAATGGTATCTTGAGCCATTTGTGCATAAAACGTTTTTAGGGTTCTTGAGCAAATTTGGGGCTTTTTGATTTAAGCATGATTTTGACAAATTGTTTGTTTAAGAATGTTTGTATATGAATAACTTAGAGTTATATGTAATCAATTTGAAGAAAAATTAATTGGATTGATTTTCCCCAATTTGCTTATTGTTGGCCAAAACTTTAATTTGGGTAAATTTGATTTTGAGCATGTTTAATGAAATTGGATGATTTAGAATGCTTAAATGTTTTTTTAAATTTGATGATTGATTAGATCAATTTGATGAAAAAGTGTTTGGAAACAATTTTCCCCAATTTGCTTGTGATGGCCGAATTTGGCAAGTGCCCTAATGTCTTGGATTTTTGATTTTTTGTTCATTGGATGACTTGGAAATCATTTAGGGATGTTGAATTTATGTTTAATTTGGTTCAATTGGATTGAATGTGATTTGGACATAATTTTCCCCTTATGGCCAAGACACTTGAAGCATGAAATTGGGTTTGATTTTGATCAAATCATGTTGGACATGATTCATTGATGTTAAGCATGATTAATTGGACAAATTTGATGTTTTGGAAACTTTGATTTGGGTAATTAATAATGTTATACACTTTAGGTAATTTAATTGGGAAATTTGGAATTTTTGGAATTAAATTATTGGGCTTAAAATTGGATTTGGGCCTCTTTAAGTTGTTAATGGTTTTATATTGGACTTTGTTGTACAAAGTTGGTTTAGGCCAAATTGGTTGGATCCAATTAGGCCCAAAACCGCTTCCAAAAGGCCCAAATGCGACTAATGAACCTTTAACGTTTAATTGGGCCTAATGGGCCTAAATTAATTTATGGCTTATGGGGTAACTCCCGGATTGGACTTTGGTTGCGGGTTTGACCCGAGTTGACCAAAAGTCCACGCCTTGAAGAAATAGTTAAAACCCATTGGACTTTAATTAAATAATATTGGATATTAATCGGGCTTTGAGACCCGTAACGATTAAATTTGGAATTTAAGTTGTAAAGGTTTATTTTATAAAGTGTAATATTTAATTTGGAATTAAATAATGAATTAGCATTAATTGGGCTATAACTTGGATTTCATTATGTAATTTAATTTAATTCGTAGAAATCGTACTTTGCGTACGTGTTGCCAATACGAGTTTGACTCGAACAAAATCAATCTTTGTTTGAACATTGGATGATCACTAATTCCAGATTAATTAATTTGATTAGATTGATTGATAACATGCTTGTATGAATACATGGTTGTGATGTTTGATAATGTATATCGGATGGATATTAGAAAGGTGGGGCAATTTTAGAAATTGTTGTAATAAATTTGATTTATTAATTGGACCTGCGAGTCCAGCCTTATCTCCTATTTCTTTGTATTCTCTTCTCACCTATTCCCCTCAATGTAAATGAGGTTTCTTTAGAAGTGTAGTGTAACGGGTAGAAGTAATACAAGTGCTAGCTGGAGAGAGAAAGTGAGAGATTTGATCTAGGATCAATGTATAAATATCCATCCGTATATCATTATTATTTTTTCATCATATGCGCTTTATTATGTGTTTAGAATGCATGTTTAAGGGTGTATGATGATGAGACCTTAACAAAGATAATAAATTGGTTGCCAATTTGCACGCGAAAAACCCTCGTTAAAATCAAGCGTTTATTTTCCCTTCCATTGAGTGATTCTTACTCAAGATCCGAGATTGGCAGGGGTTGTTGGCCAAAGTCAAGCCTGTTAGACATTATGTCCCATAGCGTCACTGTTTGTAAATGATATTGTATTATTGTACAAAATTAACTATGTGATAATGAAATTGCCTTTTGTCGTTTTGTAATATTATTTACTTTGAGTTATAATGGCGAAAGTCCATATGATTAGTACCTGGACCTGAGAATGATATGAGACAGTATCAGTCCCCAAAGGTTTAATCATTAAATATCCCTAGTCGTAGTATTATCGAGACTGGACATCAATAATGCGGAATAGACTAGTATTGCGCTTGTGCACGTTGTGAGGGCACAACGGCATAGTTCTCATATATTTAAGTATTGGATACTTATGCAAGTGGCGATAGGAGGTTGTGTTTTACCGATGGTACGGAAAACAGCTTCGCTCTGGATAGACCCCGCGGAATCCCATTGGTAGTATGTCTGCGTGTCTATGGGAGGCCGCATCAGGGTAGGTGTATATGGTCTTAACTTAACCTAGACTTACATCGCTAGTACTTGCGACAATCGGTAACTTTGTTTTGGTGGTGGGGACCTTAACCGGTTCTGTGTACACCTCTTCTGGGTTTATCGAGAATCGTAGTGTACTGGATGTGATGTCAAGATGGAAGTATCGCTTCAGACATATGGAGGTGATGATCACGCAGGACACAGAACTAGTACTCTATAAAAGGTTGCAACCGTCGGGACAATATGACAAGGTCAGGATTGTCCGATTTAAAGAGACTAGTTGCTTGATGTCCGATTATAAGTTTCGTACGGGGCAGACACATCTCCAGCCCCAGGCCTAGCATGTGATCATCCGATACTGGATCGATGTACGCAATACTACGGTATACTACGCTTGATATAGATCTTATATTCCTATAAGAATATTTCTGGAGAATTGGGTAGGCATGGCGCTTTGCTAGAAGCCAACCTTGTCTTGTGAATCGGTAAGAACGTAGTACGAGGTACGTGCGTGTTCGGATTATCCGACGACCGTATTCACTGCCAACATATCCGGAGATCTCTTGGGTCGCTTCCTGAAGATTCACCTATGATATTTGATTCGAACTTAATTAATCTTGGATTAATTGCGGAGAAACTTTATCTCGGATAAAGTGCCTTATTTAGAGAGAGAAAACGATTAATTTGGAATTAATCAGTAAAATTATTATATTCGATATAATAATTGAAATTCGATTTCGACGCGAAATTAAAATTAGATTTTAATTCGGGCATACGAGTTAATTTAGAATTATTCGTAAGCGACGTAAATAATAATTTCGCTAGGAGCGATTATTTATTTAAATTCGATTTAATTAACGTCGCAACGCAAGTTCGGTATTTCAGAAATATCGAACCCGAACGCGTGAGTGCACTGGGCCCACTTTCATTTGGAAACGTGTGGGGCCCACATGACCACATTCATTATATGTATTATTATATTGATGATGCATTGCATGGTGATAGTGTGTGATTCACTCAAATGTTATGCATGGATTAGAGTGTTGACATCTCTAAGCCTTTGCATGGCTTGTGTCATAGATTTATTATTATTTAATAAATATTATGGCATAAATATAAATGATTTTTGGTATCAAAAATCAACAAAAGCTGCATGCAAGGCTAGCACCTTCAAGGGATCAAAAGAGGTGATAGGGAAACCATCATAGAGCAAGGAATACACAAAGCTTGGAGCTTCCTTCTTCTTTTCTTCCTTGGCCGAAAGTCATCCACCTTGGAGCTTCCATTTGGTTTGTTTTTCTTCATCACAAAGCATTGTAAGTATGATTCCGCCATACTTCGTCTTTTATATATATTCTTTGTTGTATTTCATGAATGCTTAATCTTTCTTCTTGGGACATATTATAGAAACCAACAATGGTATCAGAGCCATGGTTAAGCATGAAATACTTTAGGTTAAAATTTGACAAAATTGGTTGAAGCATGTTCTTGTGAAATTTGATGAATGAGTATGCTTGCATGTATATAGAATGATATTACATGGAATCAATTTTATGAAAAATGCATTGGATGATTTTTCCCCAAAATTTTGACCTTGGCCGAATGGGTGTGGTAAATTGATAAAAGCATGTTCTTGTGAATTTGATGAATAAGTATGCTTCATGTATATAGAATGATATTACATGGAATCAATTTTATGAAAACTACATTGGATGATTTTTCCCCCAATCTTCACCTTGGCCGAATGGCATGAAGAAATTGATATAAGCATGTTCTTGTGAAATTTGATTATAAGTATGCTTGCATGTATATAACAGGATTTATATGGAATCAATTTTATGAAAAATGCATTGGATGATTTTTCCCCTAAACTCATGCCTTGGCCGAATGTGTTGCTACTTGGAGTGGATTGGATTTTTTTGTGTTTAAGATCATTGGATGACTTAGAACGTGTACGGAATGTAGATTAGTAATTCAATCGGATTGAAAAGCAAATCGACACAAAAACTCACCTTGGCCGAATACATAAGACATGTAAAGGAGTTGATTTTTGTTAAAATTAATGTTGGACATTTATTTTGAACAATAAATGATTAATAAATTAAATGGGTATTTTTTGAAATATTTGGTTTAATATATTAATCTTGGTATTTACACTTTAATTAATTGGACTTTAATGTTTGGAATATTAAAATTTAATTAATGGGCTTAATTGGTGAATTGGGCTTTTATATGTATTTGGGCATAATGGGCTTGGTTGGACCAAGTAGATTTGGGCCAAATGGATTGGATCCAATTGGGCCTAAATCACTCCATTAAGTCCAAATATAATATAATGGCTTTAATAATTTAATGGGCCTTATGGGCTTGAAATTGGTTTTATGGCACTTAAGGGTGATTCCTTATTTGGGCTTGGTAATTGGGTATGACCCACATTGACCAAAGCCCAAGCCTTAATAAATCAATTGAAAGCCCATTTGACTTGAATTAAATTAAACATTGGATGTTAGTTGGGCTTTGAGACCCAATAGAATTGGATTTAGAATCTAAGTCTTTAAAGCACATTAAAAGTGTAAACATTTAATTTGGAATTAAATAATTGAATTAGTATTGAATACGAATTAATTAGATTTAATAGTAGTTCGATATAATTCGCGAATTCGTACCTTATGTACTTATTCAAAATCGAGTTGGACTCGCACAAAATCAAACCGTTGTTTGAACATTGGATGATCACTTTAACAAAGACTAATTAATTGGATTAGATTGGTTGTAAAAGCATGTCTTGTTTGAATATATATGTATGTGATGAATGAATAGTGTATATCGGATGGATATTAGAAGGGAAAGGGTAATTTTAGAAATTATTGTAAATTTGGAATTTATAAATTGGACCTGCGTGTCCAGCCTTATCTCTTTATCTCTTTGTATTCTCTTCTCACCTAATTCCCCTCAATGTAAATGAGGTTTCTCTTATTGTATTATGTAATTGGGTAGAAGTAGAATAGTGCTAACGGGGAGAGGAAAGGGAGTGATTTGTTCTAGGAACAAGTTGTTTATATATCCATCCGCATATCACTATTAATTTACTTTACGCGCTTTATGATGTTTTAGAAGCATGCTTAAGGGTGTATGATGATGAGACCTAACAAAGATAAATTAATTGGTTGCCAATTACGCAAAAATCCCTCAAACAATATTAAGCGATTTTCCTTCCGTTGAATGATTCTTTCTCAAGATCCGAAATTGGCATTGGTTGTTGGCCAAAGTCAAGACCTTTGTCAATTGAGGATGTGTTTTGAATCATGAGAGTTTTGTTCCACATCGGTGTCCTGTCCAAGTTGTGATTTGTTGGCCAAAGTCAAGATCACTTCTTGTCCATCGACATTGATTACGAAATTTTCCTTGTCAATGGGTCCCGCTTAACTGGAATCATTAGGTTTGTTGTGCCAAAGCAAGGCTTAGTTGATTCAGAGGAATGGTTAGGAAAATGTATTAGATACATTGACATATGTATTAGATATATAGTTTCGGACTTGGATGTCCACCTACCGGATCTAGGAATTGGATGGGATCCAATTGATCATTCGAGATCTACCTAGTTAAATTTATACAACTTGTTGGCCAAAGTCAAGGTTGTGTGTTATTTAACGGGATCCTAGCCCACTAGGAAATTCTATTTCCCGAGTTGTCTACAGAGGGTTAGAAACTTGAAGAAAATAGTGGGAGGCTATTATTGAATTTGCAATTTCATTCAGATATTTAGCCTTACGCGTCTTTCAAAATTATTTCGTCAATATTTAAAATAATTAGTTGGACTAATATATTGTTATTTATTGTAACAGTTTGACTGTACCCATAACATCGTTGACTTTATAGTTGGACTATAGTTGTCAAGATGATTGGCAAAGGTAATATCCGCGACATAATCATGGGCGATAATGTCTTCAAAGGGACAAACTTTGCCGACTGGGAAATGAACCTCAAGATAGTGCTTGGGGCTGAGAGGATACTGTATACTATTCAGAGACCTCTCCCGCCTAAACCCACTGAGCCACTGGAGCTAGAGTTATGGAAAACTCATAGTGATGATTGTGACCAAGCTCAGTCAGTTATGCTAGCTGCAATGACCCAGCATTTCAGACGCCAGAATAGGGACTTGGATCCCTATAACATGATGGCAAGATTGCGTGATCTTCACCGCACCAATAAGCGGATGAGAGAGTACGAGCTAGTAAGGAAACTCTTCCGCTCCGGATGACAGACGGCGCATCAGTTGAAGTCCACGGGACTCAAATGATCGCCGACATTGATGAGTTGGCCAATATGGGATAGTCTTGGAGGCTGAGCTGACTATAGATATGATCTTGCAGTCACTTCCTGATACTTGGAAACAAATCATCATCAACTATAAGTTGATGGATACTGACGACACTCTTGGAGAGTGTTGTCTGTGCTGAAGGAGTCCGAAAGGGAACTCCTAAAGGGGAGCAAGCGTGAGGCGCATTTTGCATTGACCTCTCATGCGCCAAAGGGTGGCCCCAAGGCAATTGGAGGTGCAAGGAAGAAGAAGTTCAAGAAGAAGGGTAAAGGCAAGTTGACAGTGGCTTCTAGGAAGCCAAAGGACAAATCTCGGGACATCTGCCTTAACTGCGGCGGCAAGAGGGGTCACTGGAAACGTGACTGCCGAATGAGCATTGTGCAGAGGGAGGATATCAAGGCTGGCAAGGCCATTGCCTCTGGTATGTTTGTTATTGAGATAAATATGAATACTTCTAGTTTAAAAATTGGATTTTTGATTCTGGTTGTGGTGCTCATATTTGTACTGATGTGCAGGATCTGCATGATAGCAGGGTGCTGGCATCAGGGGAGATGGATCTACGGGTCGGAAACGGAACACCAGTTGCTGTTTTGGCCGTAGGGACTTTTGTTTTAGTACTGCCCTCAGGGCATGAACTTAAACTTTTGAACTGTTATTTTGTACCTAGTTTAACTAGGAATATTATATCTGTATCCTTGTTAACCCAGCAGGGTTACACTTTTGTATTCAGGAACACTGGGTGTTATTTATATAAAAATGATGCAGAAATTTGCACAGCTGTTGCAAATAACGGTCTTTATATTTTGAATATAAATGAATCTCCTAAAATGACAAACAAAAGGCTCAAAAGGAGTAATCTAAAAGATGAAGCTTATATGTGGCATTGTCGTCTAGACACATCAACAAGACTCGCATATCCACACTTTCAAGAGTGGGTACTTGGACGAATTTGATCCCAATTCATATGACGTCTGCGAATCTTGTCTTTTAGGCAAAATGCCTAAATCACCTTTTAGCGGTAAAGGTGAACGTGCCACAGAACTGTTAGCTCTCGTTCATACTGACGTATGCGGGCCCATGTCTAGCCAGGCTAGAGGTGGATTTCACTACTTCGTAACCTTTACAGATGATGCATCTCGTTACGGTTATGTGTATCTTATGAGACACAAGTCGGAAACTTTTGAGAAATTCAAAGAGTTTCGACACGAAGTGGAGAAACAAACAGGGATGAGTATCAAGACATTATGGTCAGACCGTGGTGGCGAATACTTAAGTTATGAGTTTCAAGATTACTTGAAAGAATATGGTATTCTTTCACAGTGGACTCCTCCTGGAACACCACAATTAAACGGTGTGTCCGAACGGAGAAACCGCACCTTGTTGGACATGGTGATGTCAATGATGAGTCGCACTGAGCTACCAATATCCTTCTGGGGATACGCATTAAACAGTGCTATACTTATTTTGAATAAGGTACCGTCGAAGTCTGTTAAACAGACCCCATATGAGATATGGACAGGAAGGAAACCAGGTTTCTCTTTCCTAAAGATTTGGGGATGCTGGGCATATGTTAAACGTTTGGAAGGCACCAAACTTGAACCCAAATCTGATAAATGCCTTTTCGTTGGATATCCTAGGGAAACCAAAGGATATTACTTCTATTACCCACAAAGAAAAAGTATTTGTTGCTCTACAAGCATTTTTCTTTTGAGAAGGAATTCCTAAATGCAGTGGTAAGTGGGAGGAAAGTAGAACTCGATGAAGATCGTAGTGATACTGTTCCTGGCAATGAATCAACGACGGAACAAGAACAGACCGTCCGGGATGAGTCTGTACCACAAACTTCACATACACAAGGACCGCGTAGGTCGGAGAGAGTCAGAACAGTACCTGAGAGGTATGGGTTCCTGATCTCACCTCATATAGATATTAATCTTATTAAGGATAATGAGCCGGCTACGTATGAGGAAGCGATACAAAATATCGATTCCGCTTATGGCAAGAAGCCATGAAGTCCGAGATGGATTCCATGTACGCCAACCAAGTTTGGACACTGGTTGATGCACCAGAAGGCGTAAAGCCTATTGGATGCAGATGGATCTTCAAGAAGAAGACCGACATGGATGGCAACGTACAAACGTACAAGGCTAGGCTTGTAGCGAAGGGGTATCGTCAACAATATGGTATTGATTATGACGAAACCTTCTCACTCGTTGCCATGATTAAATCCATTCGGATAATGCTTGCAATAGCTGCATATTTCGACTTCGAGATATGGCAGATGGACGTTAAAACCGCTTTCCTTAACGGAAACCTTTTGGAGGATGTTTATATGCAACAACCTGACGGTTTTATCGTACCTAGACTTGCAAACAAGGTTTGTAAGTTAAATCGATCCATTTATGGATTGAAGCAAGCATCACGGTCATGGAATCAGCGTTTTGATGAGATCATAAAAGAATATGATTTCGTGCAAAACGCAGATGACCCTTGTGTATACAAGAAGGTTAGTGGGAGAGCACTTACTTTTATTTTCCTTTATTATGACGACGTATTGCTATAGGCAATGACATTCCCATGCTAACGTCGGTGAAAGCTTGGCTTTCATTAAAATTCTCCATGAAAGATCTGGGAGAAGCAGCCTTTATTCTTGGAATAAAGATCTACAGGGATAGATCTAGAAAGCTGCTTGGACTCTCCCAGAGTACATACATTGATAAAGTGTTGAAGCGATTCAACATGGAACAATCCAAGAGGGGATTGGTTCCAATGGTACGTGGTACCTCTCTGTCTAAGGAGGTGTCCTAAGACTCAGGAAGAGAGAGACACATGAGTCGGATACCGTTCGCCTCGGCAGTCGGATCGATCATGTATGCCATGATATGTACACGACCTGATGTCTCATATGCTTTGAGCATGTGCAGTCGCTATCAGGCCGATCCAGGTGAAGGTCACTGGATAGCGTTAAGAATATCCTTAAGTATCTTAAACGAACTAAGGATGCTTTCTTAATTTATGGAGGTGGAGAACTTGCGGTATCTGGGTATACCGATGCAAGTTTCCAAACCGACAAGGATGACTACAAGTCGCAATCCGGGTACATTTTTTGCTTGAATAACGGAGCAGTGAGCTGGAAATCTTCCAAGCAAGATACTGTTGCCGATTCAACAACAGAAGCGGAGTACATCGCTGCATCTGAAGCAGCAAAGGAGGCAGTTTGGATCCGAAAGTTCCTAATCGGATTAGGAGTAGTTCCGTTAGCAGCTGAGCCCGTTCCATTGTATTGTGACAATAACGGGGCTATAGCACAGGCTAAGGAACCAAGGTCTCATCAACGGTCCAAGCATGTTCTTCGACGTTATCATCTGATTCGGGAGATTATACATCGTGGCGATGTAAAAGTCGAGAAGGTCACATCAGATGACAACATTGCAATTGCAGATCCGCTGACGAAAGCTGTTCTACAGCAAGTTTTTGAACGACACATACATAGTTCGGGTATTAGATGCTTGAGTGACTGGCTATAGGCCAAGTGGGAGATTGTTAGACATTATGTCCCATAGCGTCACTGTTTGTAAATGATATTGTATTATTGTACAAAATTAACTATGTGATAATGAAATTGCCTTTTGCCGTTTTGTAATATTATTTACTTTGAGTTATAAATGGCGAAAGTCCATATGATTAGTACTGGACTGAGAATGATATGAGACAGTATCAGTCCCCAAAGGTTTAATCATTAAATATCCCTAGTCGTAGTATTATCGAGACTGGACATCGATAATGCGGAATAGACTAGTATTGCGCTTGTGCACGTTGTGAGGGCACAACGGCATAGTTCTCATATATTTAAGTATTGGATACTTATGCAAGTGCGATAGGAGGTTGTGTTTTACCGATGGTACGGAAAACAGCTTCGCTCTGGATAGACCCCCGGAATCCCATTGGTAGTATGTCTGCGTGTCTATGGGAGGCCGCATCAGGGTAGGTGTATATGGTCTTAACCTGAGACTTACATCGCTAGTACTTGCGACAATCGGTAAACTTTGGTTTTGGTGGTTGGGGACCTTAACCGGTTCTGTGTACACCTCTTCTGGGTTTATCGAGAATCGTAGTGTACTGGATGTGATGTCAAGATGGAAGTATCGCTTCAGACATATGGAGGTGATGATCACGCAGGAACAGAACTAGTACTCTATAAAAGGTTGCAACCGTCGGGACAATATGACAAGGTCAGGATTGTCCGATTTAAAGAGACTAGTTGCTTGATGTCCGATATATGTTTCGTACGGGGCAGACACATCTCCAGCCCCAGGCCTAGCATGTGATCATCCGATACTGGATCGATGTACGCAATACTACGGTATACTACGCTTGATATAGATCTTATATTCCTATAAGAATATTTCTGGAGAATTGGGTAGGCATGGCGCTTTGCTAGAAGCCAACCTTGTCTTGTGAATCGGTAAGAACGTAGTACGAGGTACGTGCGTGTTCGGATTATCCGACGACCGTATTCACTGCCAACATATCCGGAGATCTCTTGGGTCGCTTCCTGAAGATTCACCTATGATATTTGATTCGAACTTAATTAATCTTGGATTAATTGCGGAGAAACTTTATCTCGGATAAAGTGCCTTATTTAGAGAGAGAGAACGATTAATTTGGAATTAATCAGTAAAATTATTATATTCGATATAATAATTGAAATTCGATTTCGACGCGAAATTAAAATTAGATTTTAATTCGGGCATACGAGTTAATTTAGAATTAATTCGTAAGCGACGTAAATAATAATTTCGCTAGGAGCGATTATTTATTTAAATTCGATTTAATTAACGTCGCGACGCAAGTTCGGTATTTCGGAAATATCGAACCCGAACGCGTGAGTGCACGTGGGCCCACTTTCATTTGGAAACGTGTGGGGCCCACATGACACATGTCATTATATGTATTATTTATTGATGATGCATTGCATGGTGATAGTGTTGTGATTCACTCAAATGTTATGCATGGAATTAGAGTGTTTGACACTCTAAGCCTTTGCATGGCTTTGTCATAGATTTATTATTATTTAATAAATATTATGGCATAAAATAAATTGATTTTTGGTATCAAAATCAACAAGAACAAAGAAAAAAAAAAATCTCTTCTCTCTCACTACTTGCCGAAAACTGCATGCCGTTTTTGGTCTTCATCTTCTTCATTTTGGTTGCCAAAAGCTTGAAGAAAAGGTTATTGTTTGGAACATACAAGGCTAGCACCTTCAAGGGATCAAAAGAGGTGATAGGGAAACCATCATAGAGCAAGGAATACACAAGCTTGAAGCTTCCTTCTTCTTGTCTTCCTTGGCCGAAAGTCATCCACTTGGAGCTTCCATTGGTTTTTTTTCTTCATCAACAAAGCATTGTAAGTATGATTCCGCCATACTTCGTCTTTTATATATATTCTTTGTTGTATTTCATGAATGCTTAATCTTTCCTTGGGACATATTATAGAAACCAACAAAGCCCTTATCCATCGAAGATGTATTTTAATCACGAGGCTTGTTCCATATCGTTGTCGTGTCCAAGTTTTGGTTTGTTGGCCAAGTCAAGACCATTTCTTGTCCATTGCATTGATTCGAGCTGCCAGGTCAATGGGGTCCGCGCTTGACTGGGATCACTAGGTTGTTGGGCCAAAGCCAAGGCCAGTTGATTGAGAGGAAAAATGTTAGGGTATACATTCGATGTATAAGGCATATATAAGATATTGTTTTGGGACTTTGGATGTCCCCCTACTGGATCTAGGGTTGGATGAGATCCAATTGATCTTAGAGATCTACCTATTAATTATCATACAATTTATTGGCCAAGTCAAGATTGTGTGATATTTAACGGGATTCCTAGCCCACTAGGAAACAACGGTTTCCCGAGTACTCGACAGAGGGTAGAGGCTCGACGAAAAATAGTGGGAGGCAAGAATTGAATTTGCAATACTCGTTCATTACTCGCCATACGCGCTCATTCAAATTATTTCGTCGTAATATTAAATGTTAGTTGGACTAATATTTAAATTGTTGTTTTTAATAAAAGTTGGACTGTATTATACTTTGATTATATATAATTGGATTATATTAATCAATATATTTGAATTAATTATTTCAGTTACAGTTGATTTTATAATTGGATTATAGTAATCAATGTAATTGAGGTTAATTAATTTGGATTATATTTGATTATATAGTTGGACTATTATAATCATTATAATATATATAGTTACCACTAATCGTTGATTAAATAGTTGGACTATTGTAATCAAGATAAAATTGAAAAGTTGGATATTTAAAATATAATCTGGGATTAAATATTTTAAATGATTTAATTTTCAAATGGGAATAAATAATAGGTTACTTTATTTGATAAAATAACTTATTATACCTTACGCCCAAAATTAAGCAAATAAGTAGAGCATAAAATCTTTGGAAGATTTATGTGATGATGACTTTAGTGCTTAATTTAATATACTTGTCATAAATCTAATTTTAGATTTAAGAAGTATTATAATTGCAATTATAATTCTTGGAAATTAATTGACTATTCTAGAGGAGATAAAGTCAAAGTTTGGCAATTGGGCATGGTAGCACGAGGTGCACATTGTTTCGATATTCTAAAACCCAAGGCTGGCCTAAGGTTTCTGAAATATGAAAAGGATAATTGACATATCCCAAAGTGACTACCATTTGGATATGGCAGACACGAAGGAATTAAAGAAAGGGCAAAGCTCTTACTTTGAAAATTTTTGTCAAGTTATGTTCACAACTAGTATTGAATTAGATTTTAATAACTTAGTGTGGTACATAAATATATGTATTGATGTTCAGAACCTGAATGAACAGGATACTGACTTCAAGCTGAGATTGCTCTGTGAATCGGAAACGGGACGAAAGTCGCTGTTCGACCGTAGATACCTAAGTTTTAGGAACTACCCTTCGGGTGTGTACTAAATTAGGAACGGTTATACTGACTTCAAATAAAGTCTACGAATCTAGTTTGTTAGGTAAAGTACCTAAAACACTGTTTACTTGGTAATAGTGTAAGTGCCACCGATCTGTTAGCCCTATTCATGGTGAATTTAGTGGGCCCATATCTAGCTAGGCTAGTGTGAACATGAATATTTCGTGACCTAACGGATGTGGCATCACGTTATGGTTTGTTGTTTCTTTTTTTTGAAGAACACAAATCAGAAACTTTTAGAGTTTCGACACGAAATAGACAAACAGATCGGCTATAGTATTATACCGTCACGGTAAGACCGTAATGGAAAATACTTAAGCAATGAGTTTCTTATAACTTGAAAGAGTATAATATTATTTCAAATGAGGACTCCTCCCGGAACACGTCTCAAAGTGACGGTGTGTCCGAACGGATTAACCGAATCATGTTAGACATGATAAGGCTAATCATGAGTCGCTCTGAGCTACCATTTCCTTCAACGATAAGTTTTAACAGTGCAATAACTTATTTAGAATAAGGTTCCATAATAAATCTGTTTGACAGATGTCATATAGGAAATGAACAGGAAAGAAACGGGGTTTCTCATTTCTAGTAATTTGGGTATGCCAGGCATAACGTTTGGATGATACCAAACTGAAAGACCCAAATTGGAACAGTGCCTATATAGGTTATCCTAAGGGAAACCTTAAGTATAGTACTTGTAAATCTCACATGAGAACAATGTGATTGTTGCTCACCTTGCGGTTTTTCCTGAGAGGAATACCGATATGCAGTGGTCAGTGGGAGGATAGTGATACTCGATGAAATCAGAGTAATACTGTTCAAGGCACGAAGTCCTTAATGGAACACAAATAGTTCATCTATGATGAATCTATACCATTAATCTTCAAATACACAAGACACTCGTAGATCGGAAAGAGTCATAAAACAACCTAGGGTATGGGTTTCTGATCTAACTTCATAAAGATGTCAATCTTATGAAGTATATACCAACCGACTACGTTTTTTGAGGAAGTGATACAAGGTATCGACTCCCTATTATGGCAAAGTGCCATGAGTCCGGAATGGATTCCATGTTTAACAACTATTTTGGATACTAGTTTTTGTACCACAAGGCATTGTGCCTATTGGTACATTAAACGTCTTCAAGGAAGACATACATGGAAGGCAACATACCACGTACAAACGCTGGCTTTTGACGGAAAGGTATCGTTATCACATTGTGTAATAACGGTTCAACTTTTACCTGTTGCCATGGTAAATCCATTTTGAAGATGCTTGTTGATAACTGCATTATTCATTTATGAATGTGTCAGTTGCAGATCAAAATCGCTTCCTGAAAAGGAAACCTTTGGGAGGATGCTTACAACATCTGACGATTTTGTTAACCGACAAACAAGGTTTGCGGGTTATTCGATCCATGGTTTGGATTGAAACAAGCAATTAAGGTTTTTGGAACTGACGTTTTGAAATAATCATAATAGTTTATTGATTTGACTCAAAACGAATAATTCTTGTGTATATAAGGAGGTTAGTGGGAGGACACTGACAATGAAATCCCATAAAGCAATTGGTGAAAAGCTTGGCTTTCATAGATATTCTTTCATAGAAATTCTCCGTAGAATTCTGGGGAGTAACAACCTTTATTCAAGAATAAAGATCTACAGGGATAGATTTGGAGTGTTAACACTCTCTGGAAATTGTACATTTAAAATGTACTTGTATTGGTGTCTCATACGCTTCGAGCATATGGAGTCACAATCGGTCTCAACAAGTGATATGTTGGTTCTATAATTAGTCCCAAAGAAAGATTAAGCCATAGAAATACACAAACATACATGCAAAGCTTGAAGGATGGCGGAAACATACTTACAATGCTTGTGACGAAAATGGAGAAGAGGATCCTTGAGCCTCCAAGGTGGGTGATATGCGGCCAAAAACAAGAAAATGATAGATGTAGCAAATCTTGGGGCTTGTTTTCGGCCAAGAACTTCAGTGTGAGAAGCCTCAAATCTTCTAGTATTCCAAGCTCCAAATGCGTTTCCCTATCACCTTCTTTGATCCCTTGTTGTGCTAGCAAAAATGGAGAAAACAAGTTTCTGCCATGGATGAAGCTCACGGCTGCGTGAAGAAGAAGGAGAGGAGAGGATGAATGTATCATTTATTTTTTTTGTTCTCAAAATGTTTCTAAAACCGTGAGAGACAAAATGAAAAAAATGAATGATTGATATCAAATACCAAAAATAAATTTTTTAATCCAAAACCCTTCAAAAACCGTGTGAAAGGTTTTCCCTCCAAAATGAAATCCATCATTTGCCATCATTACCACACTTTGAGAATAGAGACAATGTATCATCCCTTAAAGGTGACTAGATACATCCATCATCTATTCGTATCAAGTAATGAGATATCGCGACGTGATTGCGGATACCACTCGATTCAAAATACGAATGTGTCCGCAAACACTTTCGGCCTCGGTTTCGCTAATTCCGAATTAACGAATTTCCGTCGCGACGTGAATTAAATAATTACGCCTTGCGAATTACTATTCAGTCCGCTAATGAATTAATTCAAATTAATTCGTTTGCCCGAATTAAAATCCGATTTTAATTCCGCGTCGAAATCTAATTTCGTTTAATAATATATCGAATATATTATTTTATCGATTAATTCCAAATTAATCGATCTCTCTCTCTCTCCTAACAAGGCATTTTATCCAAGATAAAGTTTCTCCGTAATTAATCCAAGATTAATAAAGTTCGAATCAAACATCATAGGTGAATCTTCAGGAAGCGACCCAAGAGATCTCCGGATATGTTGGCAGTAAAATACGGTCGTTGGATAATCCAAACACGTACGTACCTCGTACTACGTTTTTACCGATTCACAAGACAAGGTTGGCTTCTAGCAAAGCGCCATGCCACCCAATTCTCCAGAAATATTCTTACTGGAATATTAGATCTTTATCAAGCGTAGTATACGCAGTATCGCGTATATTGATCCAGTATCGGACGATCACATGTTAGGCCTGGGCTGGAAATGTGTCTGCCCCGTACGAAACATATATCGGATATCAAACAACTAGTCTCTTTAAATCGGACAATCCTGACCTAGTCATATTGTCCCGACGGTTTGCAACCTTTATAGAGTACTAGTTCTGTATCCTGTGTGATCATCATGTCCATATGTCTGAAGTGATACTTCCATCTTGACATCACATCCAGTACACTACGATTTGATAAACCCAGAAGAGGCGTACACAGAACCGGTTTAAAGCCCGAAACCACACAAACCAAAGTTTTACCGATTGTCGCAAGCACTAGCATGCAAGTCTCAGGTTAAGACCATATACACCTACCCTGATGCGGCCTCCCATAGACACGCAGACATACTACCAATGGGATTCCGCGGGGTCTTTCCAGAGCGAAGCTGTTTCCGTATTATCGGTAAAACACAACCTCCTACCGCACTTGCATAAGTATCCAATACTTAAATATATGAGAACTATGCCGTTGTGCCATCACAACTCGCACAAGTGCAATACTAGTCTATTCCGCATTATCGATGTCCGATCTCGATAATACTCCGACTAGGGATATTAATGATTAAACCTTTTATATTGATACTATCTCATATCATCTCAATACGGAACTAATCATATGGACTTTTTCCATTATATATATTAAAGTAAATGATTTTACAAAACGGCAAAATGGCAATTTCATTATTCACATAGTTATTTTGGTACAATAATACAATATCATTTACAAAACAGTGACGCTATGGGTCATAATGTCTAACAATCTCCCACTTGCCTATAGCCAGTCACTCAAGCATCTAATACCTGAACTATGTATATGTCGTTTCAAACACTTGCTGAAGAACAGCCTTCGTCAGCGGATCTGCAATGTTGTCATCCGATGCGACCTTATCGACTTTTACATCGCCACGATGTATAATCTCCCGAATCAGATGGTAACGCCGAAGAACATGCTTGGATCGTTGATGAGACCTTGGTTCCTTAGCTTGTGCTATAGCCCCGTTATTGTCACAATACAATGGTACGGGTCAGCAGCTAACGGAACTACTCCTAATCCGATTAGGAATTTTCGGATCCAAACTGCCTCCTTTGCTGCTTCCGATGCAGCAATATACTCCGCTTCAGTTGTTGAATCGGCAACAGTATCTTGCTTGGAAGATTTCCAGCTCACTGCTCCGTAATTCAAACAAAAAATGTACCCGGATTGCGACTTGAAGTCGTCTTGTCGGTTTGGAAACTTGCGTCGGTGTACCAGACACCTCAAGTTCTCCACCTCCATAAATTAAGAAAGCATCCTTGGTTCGTCTAAGATACTTAAGGTATCTTAACAGCCATCCAGTGACCTTCACCTGGATCGGTCTGATAGCGACGCACATGCTCAAAGCATATGACACATCAGGTCGCGTACATATCATGGCATACATGATCGATCGACTGCTGAGGCGAACGGTATCCGACTCTGTTATCTCTCTCTTCTTTAGTTTAGGACACATGTCCTTAGACAGAAGGATACCACGTGACATTGGCATCAATCCCTTCTTGGATTGATCCATGTTGAATCGCTTCAACACTTTGTCAATAATATGTACTTGGGAGAGTCCAAGCAGTTTTCTAGATCTATCTCGGTAGATCTTTATTCCAGAATAAAGGCTGCTTCTCCCAGATCTTTCATGGAGAATTTTAATGAAAGCCAAGCTTTCACCGACGTTAGCATGGGAATGTCATTGCCTATTAGCAATACGTCGTCGACATAAAGGACAATAAAAGTCAGTGCTCTCCCACTACCTTCTTGTATACACAAGGGTCATCATCGTTTTGTACGAAATCATATTCTTTTATGATCTCATCAAAACGCTGATTCCATGACCGTGATGCTTGCTTCAATCCATAAATGGATCGATTTAACTTACAAACCTTGTTTGCAAGTCTAGGTACGATAAAACCGTCAGGTTGTTGCATATAAACATCCTCCAAAAGGTTTCCGTTAAGGAAAGCGGTTTTAACGTCCATCTGCCATATCTCGTAATCGAAAATATGCAGCTATTGCAAGCATTATCCGAATGGATTTAATCATGGCAATGGGTGAGAAAGTTTCGTCATAATCAATACCATATTATTGACGATACCCTTTGCTACAAGCCTAGCTTTGTACGTTTGCATGTTGCCATCCATGTCGGTCTCTTCTTGAAGATCCATCTGCATCCAATAATTTACGCCTTCTGGTGCATCAACCAGTGTCCAAACTTGGTTGGCATACATGGAATCCATCTCGGACTCATGGCATCTTGCCATAAATCGGAATCAATATTCTATATGCTTCCTCATACGTAGTCGGTTCATTATCCTCAATAAGATTAATATCTACATGAGGCGAGATCAGGAACCCATACCTCTCAGGTACCTTCCTGACTCTCTCCGACCTACGCGGTCCTTGTGTATTTGAAGATTGTGGTACAGACTCATCCTGGATGGTCTGTTTATGTTCCGCCGTTGATTCATTGCCAGGAACAGTATCACTACGATTTTCATCGAGCTCTACTTTCCTCCCACTTACCACTGCATCTAGGAATTCCTTCTCAAGGAAAAATGCATGTAGAGCAACAAACAATTGTTCTCTTATGGGTGATAGAAGTAATATCCTTTGGTTTCCTTAGGATATCCCACGAAAAGGCATTTATCTGATTTGGGTTCTAGTTTGGTACCTTCCAAACGTCTAACATATGCCCAGCATCCCCAAATCTTCAGGAAAGAGAAACCTGGTTTCTTCCTGTCCATTTCTCATATGGAGTCTGTTCAACAGACTTTGACGGAACCTTATTCAAAATAAGTACCGCACTGGTTAATGCGTATCCCCAGAAGGATATTGGTAGCTCAGTTTGACTCATCATCGACCTTACCATGTCTAATAAGGTACGGTTTCTCCGTTCAGACACACCGTTAATTGCGTGTGTTCCAGGAGGAGTCCACTGTGAAAGAATACCATTTTCTTTCAAGTAATCTTGAAACTCATAACTTAAGTATTCGCCCACCACGGTCCGACCGCAATGTCTTAATACTCTTGCCTGTTTGTTTTTCTACTTCGTGTCGAAACTCTTTGAATTTCTCAAAAGTTTCACGACTTGTGTCTCATTAGATACACATAACCATAAAAAGATGCATCATCCGTAAAGGTTACGAAGTAATGATATCCACCTCTAGCCTGGCTAGACATGGGCCCACATACGTCACTATGAACGAGGGCTAAACAGTTCCGTGGCACGTTCAACCTTTACCACTAAAAGGTGTTTTAGGCATTTTCCTAAAAGAAAGATTCGCAGACATCATATGAATTAAGATCAAATCCGTCCAAGTACCCACTCTTTGAAAGTGTGGATATGCGAGTCTTGTTTATGTGTCCTAGACGACAATGCCACATGTAAGCTTCATCTTTAGATTACTTTTTTGAGCCTTTTGTTTGTTATTTTATGTTTAGGAGATTCATTTATATTCAAAATATAAAGGCCATTATTGCTACAGCAGTGCATATTTCTGCATCATTTTTATATAAATAACACCCAGTGTTTCTAAATACAAAAGTGTACCCATGCTGGGTTAACAAAGATACTGATATATTCCTAGTCAAACTAGGTATATAATAACAGTTCAAAAGTTTAAGCATATGCCCCGAGGGCAATTCCAAAACAAAAAAGCCCTACAGCCAAAACAGCAACTGGAGTTCCGTTTCCGACTCGTAGATCAATCTCCCCTGAAGCCAGCATCCTGCTATCTTGCAGATCCTGCAAATCAGTACAAATATGAGCAGCACAACCAGAATCAAAAATCCAATTTTTAAAACTAGAAGTAGTCATATTTATCTCAATAACAAACATACCAGAGGCTAGTGCCTTGCCTGCCTTGATATCCTCCTTTTGTCCCTTGCCCATTCGGCAGTCACGTTTCCAGTGACCCTTCTTGCCGCAGTTGAGGCAGACATCTTAAGATTTGTCCATTGGCTTCCCAGAAGCTTTGTCAACTTGCCTTTACCCTTTTTCTTATGTTTCTTCTTCCTCACCCCTCCAGTAGCTTTGGGCCCAGCCTTTGGCCTCTGAGAGGTCGATGTAAAGTGCGCCTCGCGTTTGCCCTCTTTTTGGAGTTTTTTTCAGACTCCTTCAAAATGGATAACAGCTCTCCAGAGTGTCATCCGTATCCATCAACTTATAGTTGATTATGATTTGTCTCCAAGTATCAGGAAGTGACTGTAAGATCAAATCTATGGTCTCAGCTCAGCCTCCAAGACTATTCCCATATTGGCCAACTCATCAATATCGGCGATCATTTGAGCCCGGTGGCCTCAACTGATGCGCCTTCAGTCATTCGGGTGCGGAAGAGTTTCTTCACCAACTCGTACCTTTCCATCCGCTTGTTGGAGTGGTGGAGATCTCGAAGTCTAGCCATCATACTATAAGGATCCAAGTCCCTATTCTGGCGACGAAAGTTGAGTCATCGAAGCTAACATAATAGCCTGAGCTGTGTCACAATCATTGCTGTGAGTTTCCATAACTCTAGCTCAAGTGGGTCAGTGGGCTTAGGCGGGAGAGGTGTTTGTATAGTATATAGCATCCTCTCTGCCCCAAGGACTATCTTTAGGTTCATTTCCCAATCAGCGAAGTTTGTCCCCTTAAAGACATTGTCACCCATGATGATGTCTCGGACATTTACCTTGCTAGCATCTCAACTACGATAGTCCAACTATCTAGTTAACGATAAATGGGTACAGTCAAACTGTCAAATAAAAAATAACAATGTATTAGTCCAACTAATTTTAATAATAGACGAAATAAAATTTGAAAGACGCGTAAAGGCTAAGTATTGAAATGAAATAGCAAATTCAATACTAGCCTCCCACTATTTTTATCAAGTCTCTAACCCTCTGTTGAGAACTCGGGAAATCCTATTCCTAGTGGGCTAGGATCCCGTTAAATAACACACAACCTTGACTTTGGCCAACAAATTGTATGCTATTTAACTAGGTAGATCTCAAAGATCAATTGGATCTCATCAATTCCTAGATCCGGTTAGGTGGACATCCAAGTCCAAAAACATATGTATATTTATTATGCCAATGTATCTAATACATTTTCCTAACCATATCCTCCGAACCATCTAGGCTTGGCTTTGGCACAACAAACCTAATGATTCCGGTTAAGCGAGACCCATTGACAAGGAAAGTTTCGTAATCAATGTCGTTGGACAAGAAGTGATCTTGACTTTGGCCAACAAATCACAAACTTGGACAAGACACCGATGTGGAATAAAACTTTCATGATTCAAGTACATCCTCAATTGACACAAGGTCTTGACTTTGGCCAACAAACCAATGCAATTTGGATCTTGAAAAGAATCATTCAATGGAAGGATAATTGCTTAATATATAATGAGGGATTTATGCGTAAATGCAACCAATTTATTATCTTTGTTAGGTCTCATCATCATACACCCTTAAGCATGCTTCTAAAACATCTAAAGTGCATAAAATAAATTAACAGTGATATACGGAGGATTATAAAACAATTGTTCCTAGAACAAATCACTCCCTTTCCACTCCCCGCTAGCAATATTCTACTTCTACCCAATTACATAATACAATAAGAGAACCTCATTTACATTGAAGGGAATTAGGTGAGAAGAGAATACAAAGAGATAAAAGAGATAAGGCTGGACACGCAGGTCCAATTATATAAATTCTAAATTTACATAATTTCTAAAATACCCTTTCCCTTCTAATATCCATCCGCTATACACTATTCATCATCACATACATGTATATTCATTCAAGACATGCTATACAACCAATCAAATCCAATTAATTAGTCTTTGTTTAAGTGATCATCCAATGTTCAATCAACGGTTTGATTTTGCGCGAGTCCAACTCATTTGAGAATAAGTACATAAGGTACGAATTCATGAATTATATCGAACTACTCGTTAAATCCAATTTAAGTCGCATTCAAT
>SKCR01033169.1:0-194954 GCA_019454045.1 Zanthoxylum bungeanum
ATCATCAGCTCCTTCATCCTATGTGTAAGAGCTCCATTGCTGACTTCAGGTCCTCCATCGTCCTCATGTACTGCAACGGTGGCTCCATCATCAACTTCAGTGGCACACTGTTAGGTGTAGGCATACCTGCATATTGCTGCTGCTGTAACAGAAGATTATGGCTAGTTAATTATTAATAAGGATATTGCATATCCAATAGGCTTTAGAGATAATGTTGAATTATTATTAGTTGTTAATACAGATATTGTATATCTAATAGTCTTTGTGTTATGTTACATTTCTTAATCTCTATTTAAAGGGGATTATGATTAATAATATGGTAGCGAGTTATTAATTCAACGTGAGTTGTGGAGGCCTATGGTTCCTCTAATTACCTAAATAAGTCGCCATAGGGAAGCCACGCAAATCTGATCCAGGCTCTCTTCCAGTCAATAAGTCAGTGACGAGAGCAACTCAAGGGAAACATAACAACTTGTCATCAGAGCCAGGCATGTCCGACCAACGCCTCGATCAAATGGAACACCAAATAATGTCCCTTAATGAAACAATACAAGCAAGTGAAGAAAGAACACAAAAGGCACTGAAGAAAATGATGCAAGCAATGACTTCCCATTTTTGAAGGCTTCTCCAAGCGAGGCAGTGAGGGGCATGAAGAAGATTCGACATCAGCACATAATGGTAAAAAGGGCTGATCCGAGTCAATGAACAATTTCACAGCTTGTACCAACTCAACAATGACCAAACTGGACTTTCCACGATATGATGGACATGATGATCCCACCCCATGGATTTGTCGAGTTGAGCAATTTTTTGAGTTTCCAAATTGAAGAAGGTGACAAAGTCTGCGTACCATCTGGATGGAGATGTGCAAATATGGTACCAATAATTGAAGGGACGAACTGCAGAACTCAATTGGGATAAACTGAAACAGGAACTGCACTTATGTTATGGACCAACCACGTTCCAAAATTTCTTTGGGGATTTGACAAAGCTATGCCAGGTAGGGGAAGTAAGGGAATATTATCTCGAATTTAGTAAGCTATTGAGTAGGGTTGGAAGCTTGACATAGGAACATCATATCGAGTGTTTTATTAGTGGGTTGAAAGATCATATTCGGACAGAGGTGCAGGTAACCAGCCCAGCCACCCTAAGTGCAGCAGTTGGAGTAGCCATGTTATATGAATCGCACAACTTAAGCTTGAAGAAAACCTTAATATTTGAAAATCGCAGGCAAACCAATAATATGGCAATTAACTAGCCTCATCACCAATTTCTGTCAAACCAAGAACACCCGATATCAAAAGGTTAAACCCTGCTGAGATGAGGGAAAGACGTAAAAATGACCTTTGTTTCAATTGCGATGAGAAGTTTGCCCTGGGACATCATTGTAAGAAGTTATTTTTGATAGAAGGGATTTATGCCAATGAAGAAAATGACAATAAAGGACCCAACCAAAACACCAGTAGTGGAAACAGTGAGTCGCCAGAACCAGAAATCAGTATTCATGCGATTTCAGGAACTCCAGCTTCAAAAACCATGTGATTTAAAGGAAAAGTAACAGGTCAGGAAATCACAATACTAGTAGATTCGGGTGCAGTCATAATTTCTTAAACACTCAAGTTGAAAAAAAACTCGGATTGGATGTAAACAAAAGGGATCTATTTGAAGTGGCAGTGGCTAACGACAACAGATTGCAAGGAGAATGAAGTTACTCCGCGGTGTTAATCACTGTTCAGGGATGGGAATTTTCAATAGACTTTCTGATCGGTGGTAAACACACACGTAACGCAAGCGCACATATCGCTCAAGTAGTATAAAATATATCGATCCCACGAGGACTTAATACCTAGGTTATCAATTTTATGAAGCTAAATATATACGAGTATCTAATTGATTGGTTGTTGATTGGATGGTGATTTTAAACTAAAGACAAGTAAATAAAACAGTGCAAGAGTAAATTTAAGAAAAATTCAATATTATGAAACTATTTAGGGCTGTGAATCCTTCCAATATCTTTTAAAAATTAAGTGATTATCTCATATTTGTGCAATATATCTGTTTACTAACCTTGAACACGAAAATATGCAAAAGCCTCTGTCAATGGTCAGATGCAAACACCAAAAGTAATCCAATTAATCATATGTCTATGTTAACCAAATTACCTGAATTCATTAAGACTAAGTTCCAATTGTGGCTACCCCCGGCCGACATGTATATGTCTATCCTAGAAGGAATTCTACCTAAGGTTATTTGCCCTAAGGTGAGATCGTGAGTGTAGGCATTGCATTTTTGCATACCAGCCCGATGATGAGCCTCGTACGGAGGCACTACCTTTTAAGTTGTGGAAGTCGTGGACAACGGTCGTCGGAAGGGAAAAGTCAAGAATTGACGTTTTATCGGATTTGATTCGCTCGTATTAGCTTCGAGATTATTCGTCAGATTTCCGTTTCAAAATCGTCCTCCGCCCAAAATCCTATCCCCGCTCTTTCTCACGCCTATCCTCGCTCTCTAACTTTTCATGCATGTGTCCCTTCAACTTCCATGCAAACCCTAAACCTTTTTGCCACCTTTCACGTAAGCCATGCAAAGTCATTCCATTCATCCACTTTTCTTTCATTTTTCAAACCATTAAATAATTTATACCCACCAATACCCACCAATTTAATAAGCTTCCACACTTTCCTTTTCAATAAATCAAAACCCTCCCCCACGTAAATGACTCACACGCCCAACACCAACATTTCACAACAAATTAATTTGATAAACCTCACATGCACACATAAACCAAACGCAACAAGACAAATTAAGCAACAAATTTCCTCCACCAACGTGAACAACTCAACTAATTCAACAAAACCAATTAATTAACACCACTCTTTTCACATTAAATATTGTCCCCATAATAAATTATATCTCCAACCCTCCAACCCTCCACCGAATAGCATTTAATTGCCTCCTTCCCCACTCTCCATTATAAAATGGAAACAAACCACACTTGCACCCCTAGCTAGAAACCATGCACGTGAAATATACATAAACCCTAAAAGAATTGCCTCACACAAATAGCACACTCACATCCTTCCACACAAGTGCCCATCACGTCCCCACTACACTCACATAACACTCGCCCAGCTTGCCGAGCAGCCCCTTACACGCTTAGCAATTCACTCACTCAGCCCCTTTACAATAAAGCAACACACCGCCACGCTCAGCCATCCTCACGAAACCAATTTGCACACACAAATAAGACACGTCCCACAAGCCAAGCATCAACAAAAAAACACCTAACCCTCATCAGCCCACCACATCTTTATGCCTTCAACACGTACGCACACATAGCTACATTACCACATCACAAACAGACAGCCCACAAAGCCCTCAAACTCACGAAACCAAGCCTTTGATTCACGCCCAAATCGCCAGCAACTCACCCCCGCAAACAGCCCCCTTGTTCACGCCACACAGCAACAAATATAGCAGCTCATTCACGCCAAATCAGACCCTCATTACAGCCAATATTCACGCTAAAACTGCACCCAATAAGCCTCCATCATCCAGCAGCAAACTGCAGCCCCTGAACATTCCATTTAGTCTTCACTGTACAGCCCCCTAACACGCCAAATACAACCCACATTCTGCCTCATTTGTCCACACCAAACACCCTTACAAAATAGCCCATAAATTGCCCAAACCTGCCTCACTTCAGCCCAAATTCACTGCCAACTACTAAGCCAAAAACCACAATCAGAAAGACCTCGAAACGGAATAAAAACGGCGACCCGAACAGCGAAACGACGAGGCAAAATGCCAAATTAGTGAACCAAGAGGAGTTGAGGAGCATCAACCCTTCCGACGACCAAATATCGCACTTCCGAGAGACGACAAAAAAGGTTAGACCTGAGGGCACCTATTTTATTTATCATCGTTTATTTTTAATTTGTTATTTTTATTCGCATGAATTAATGAATTAGAGAGCATGTAATTTATTTTATTCGTATGGATTAGTGAATTAAGAAGCATGTAATTTACTTTTCTTTGCATGAGAATAATGACTTAATATGTGATGTGATTTCGGGTGAATGGAATATGTGATCTTGCTTGTGGTATATTGGATGGAAACCCGAACATAAATTCCATAGCCGAATCTAAATGGACGGTATTATGGTTTGCACTCGGGATACAATGCCCCGTACCACTTGAAGGATACATGTATTTTATTTCATCCAAACTTGTATTCGAGCAGGATTAGGCCATTAGGAAATTATTTTATTTTTTGCATGATTTAATTATTTTATTTTGCAATAGGAGTTTGATTATGTTTAAATCGTATTTCATTTAATATACTTTTGTGTGATGCCGGATGTTTGTCGTAATGAAAAGTTTACTGTTGAAGCATGCAAACCTAGAATTTAGACTACTTTGACCAACATGTATGTTGAGTAGACTTGGTTAATATTGCACAAATCCATTCATTACAAACGACAAAAGTAAGGGACCATTCCGAACCCAACGGTTTGAGGTCTTCCCTTGCGAGGGGTGAGTGCAGCCTTAAATCATTTTCCCGGTTCACACCGGGTGGCGACTCCATTATTCTCCGGTTTAGTCCCCCGTGGGCTACTCCGTACTCCCAACTAGACCCTGAGTCTAGAACAGCATGCGTCGCCCAGTTCCTGTGTCCTACAGTGAGCTATTGAGTCTAAGGCTGAAACCTAAAATTCCTTTGTCAAGTTTATTTTAAGTTTACCAAATCAATCTTATTAGTGGCCAGTTAACAAGAAGCATTAAGCTTAAAACTCAATAAATAAACCTTTATATTACCCAAGACATAAAATAACGACTTATAAAATGGTGGTATTGAAATTCATTACAACCCCAGAAGATATGATATTTAGTTACAACAAATATTTAGGGCTAGTAAGAACTTAGATAAAGAAAATGACATAAAGTAAACTTTGAAATTAAAAAGATAAATTAACAATAAAAGAAAATACTGGGGGTTAGAGGATCCACTTTTATTATTTCTAATTTAGATATTTCCCTTATTATAATATATAAATTGCATGACATTACCAATCGACCATATATGCGGTATCCTGATTAAGTCAAATTTTTGATTAATTCCAACAGACCATAAATGCGGTATCCCATTAAGTCAGGTTAAAATCAAATTAATTAAGTTCAACCGACCATAAAGACGGTATCCCATTAAGTCAGGTTTTAAGATAGTTTATATATTATAACTAAGGGAGATTAATCTAAATTATAATAATAAAAGCTTTACCTTTCACCCCAACAGAGGAAATTTACCTACTCATACTGAAAAGTAAAATAAAGAAAGATTTATTGCTTAAAATAAAAATTAAATACAAGAAAGTTGTAAATAAACAAACAAGATACAATCTTCTTAGTATTCTTAAGGAAATCCCCGGAAGAAGGTATGAAAATTTCAAATGAATTCAGCCTCAATTTATAGGTAAAATTTTGCCCTGCGCGTCGCGACGCGCCGTTGATACGACGAGATGATGACACGTGGCTGTCGGCAGAATTATTGACTTGGTGTCGCGACGCGTGAAGGTTTGCGCGTCGCGACGCTGACGTATGCAATGACGCATGTCGGCAAAGTGAATTATTGTACTGACGTCATGCTGACGTAATGATGATTCAGGTGCTGACGTGGCGCTGCCGCGTGTCGGTAGAATAGTAATTGAGGCTGACATCATGATGACGCGTGTCGGTAAGAATATTACGCTAGTGCGTCACGACGCAGAAATTCCAATTTTGCCCTTTTGTCCGTTTTTCGCTGTTTTGGCCCCGATTTGATTCCAGTGAGTCCTGAAATCTTATTTATCTAAAAATACACAAAACACATTAAAATATTTACAAATCTCGAGAAATTATACAAAATATTAAGTAAAAGGGGCGGTAAATATTGTTATATTTACCACTTATCACACCCCCAAACCTAACATTTTGCTAGTCCTCGAGCAAAACAATAAAATAAAATACAATAAATAACTTTAAAATAAAAATAAAATAAGCCACTTTCGTAGGGATCACAGTTGCATTTAGCATATGCAACAAGCATTTAAACCTCTAGGTGTCCCTAGTGGACGAGTTGTAGTCTCTTGAGGGCTTACAACGACGATACCCACAAACGTCAATCAAATGTAAAATCAAACACACAAAACAAGTTAGTGACCAAACAAGTGAAAATTCTTATCCAAGTTAAGAATTGTTTTCTTTCTTTCTAAATTACCAACTAAGTAAATTCTCCGATTATTTTTACCATTCTCCATATACACAACCACAAGGTATTAATCAAATCATTGTGCCCACAATATCATAGTGTAGTTGAAAAGAGAGTAATATTTTTGTCTTAAAAGTTATATCAGAATTCACACCTTTTTAAGCAACTGATTTTTTTTTTTTTTTAAAAAAACATCTTTAATCCATGTAGCGAGCTTTGGCCAGTGACCCCAAACTAGTTGCTTTAGGGCACTAGGTGTTAAGACACCCCTAAGGACTTAATTACTCATATCTCGGATGTTTAAAGGCTCTACCGTTTGACGCGAATAATCTATGCTTACTGAGGCAAGACGCCCGGTTACTAAGTAGAAACTTTATTATTATTAACTCATGCTTTTATGCTTTTACCGTTTGACGTGAACAATCTCAGCTTACTGAGGCAAGACGCCCGGTTAGGCATGGTTAATTATTCATATACACATTTTTTTTTTTTAATTTTTCCATCGCTTTGAGATGCTTCCTCCAATAAACTAGAGCACTGAATTTACAAACTTTTCACTTATAAACTCATGTCTGTATTTACCATGCATATTGATAATACCTATCAACTGAGCATATGAAGATCCAATTTAGTCAGTATTATGAAGAATTCACAAATTAAATAATTCAAAAGGAAATAAACAAAAATTACTTTGTTACAAAATAAGTTGAGATACGTCTCATGAGTGAAAATTCCTTACACAGCTATCTCAACACCATTCCATCCCCACCTGATTAGTCAAATTAAAAACACAATATATATATATATATTTCATTTTTTTAAAAATTTTTGACTAAAAATTTAGCAAAAACAACGCAACAAAAAATTAAAAACAAGATACTAATCAACTATTCCAATCAACTATTCCCCTCCCCCAAACCTAATGAGACTTGTCCCCCATGTCTAAAAAGAAGAAGAAGATTTTAGAAGATAGTACAGACGGTTAGCAGGAATTTTGCATCTAAAAAGAAAATTAAAGCTTAATCCAGATTTATCCGACGCATCTTACCACGATCATTATCGGACCCAGTTTATCTTGGAAATGATAGGGTCAATTTATGGTTCAAAGGCTAAGAGTTGGTCAATTAAATCATGGGCTGTTTCTGGCAGTGAAGAGGATATCTTTATAGGTTTGAAAGGAACCCATTTCTCCCGGACATCATCAAGAAACACACAAAGAAAGTCATAAAATCCATCAATGTTAAACAGTCCAATTGGTTTCTGGTGTATGTTCAAGTTCGCTCAAGATAGCACTGTAAAATTTCCTCCATCGTGCCCAAGCCACCTGGCAAAGCAACAAACATCATCAGCAGCGGTTAATCATTTCAACAAGTCATTCAGACATACCTGGCACAATGCATTCATCTTTGTTTGATGGTCTTATCAGATTTTCCCCTACCAAAGGTTTTGAGATGATTCCCAAAACTTGACTGCCTCCTTCTTATACAGCTCTTGAAACATACCCCGTTAGTCTAAGATTTCCACCACCATATACTAAGTGCATATTCCTCTCAGCTATGACTCTACCCATTTCCTGTGCTGCCTCAACGAATTCTGGTTTAGAACCAGAGCTAGTACCGTAAAACACACATATGTTTACAACTCGTCTTCTTGAAGTTGCTTCCATTTTTTTTATGTATTTCTTTCTCAAATCTGGATGTCTTCAAAAGTACAATAGAGATGAATTTATAGATCCTGAAAAAATGGTGAGTAATAATAGCACTAGTACATGATAAATGACAATTATTAGCTAAACAATAGAATAAATCGTAAAAGTAAAAAAGTCTGGATCTTGTTGGAGAAATAAAAGAAAATAACCAAAACAAATCACAATTATTAGATAAAGACAAAGAGATAATAATATGTATAGATAGTAATGGCTTGAATGACATCTTTGCATCATGGACAAGCTTCCCATCCAATTTTCTTATAAATTGGCAAACATGGTCTTTTGAGTCAGATTCCGGAGACTTAATTGTTGTCTTTCTTTTTGAAACTGTGCATGTAACATGCGAATTGCATTATAATATACACATATACACTAGGATGTGTCTCAAGAGCCAATTATATGTCATCTAAAGACTCTTTACTCAGGCCATCCCTAATGAATTTAATTTTATCTTCGCGGTTATCAGAAACAATTCCGAAAGAACGACAACGAGTATTACATGTCTGCATGCATATTTATAGCAAACACTTAATCTTTTAGCTCTTTCTTTTCTTAGCATAGGTGTGGGAACACAGAAACTGGGCGACGCATGCTGTCCTAGGCTCGCGGCCTAGTTGGGAGTAAGTGAGTAGCCACGAGGGACTAAACCGGAGAGTAATGGAGTCGCCACCCCGGTGTGAATCGGGAAAATGAGATTTAAAGGCCGCACTCACCCCCCGCAAGGGAAGACCTCAAACCGTTGGGTTCGGATTGGTCCCTTACTTATGTCACTTGTAATAAAAGGATTTAGTAATAATTTAACCAGGCTTAAATAACACTTTTTCCAAGAATATCATGCTTCTACATTCAATACATACATCAACAATTCATCTAAATTTATATGTACCACATATTCGAATTTGCATACAGCCTATTTGCATTAATATATGTCTCACTTTACATACATAAGGATTATCATATGGTAAGCATACAAGTTAATGAACGCATTGGCGGACTACAGAAGCGCAAACAAATAATCATTCTTACTAGCATGCATATTAAGAAAAGATATTTAAGCGCATAACAGAAATAGACAACTAGAGAGGTAATACAAATGCATAAACGTAGAAAGGGGTAACTATATGCTAAGATGGACATGTCGTAATGTGATGCAAGAGGATCTGTTTACTGTTGGTAATTTCTAAGGTCCCAAGATCAAATCAAGACATGAAATAAGGCATGAATACACAACGGAGGTAGCGGAATACTCACATTGATCGGTTATGTCGATTTGAAGACGAATCAAGGCCAAAAACGTACTGCCCTTCACGCCAAACTGCAACAGTCCACTGTCCTTGCAAAACAGAATTTCGGGTCTCAAAACGAAGCTCCAAACTCCATCGGATGAGTCCCGCCTCATGGTCGAACCTCCCTACCACCTTCGCAAGACTTGTAAGTGTGCTAGCACTTGATTTCTCACCATGAAAACCCTCTTGGCTTCCCTTTGTTCACGCCATTTCTGGTTCCAACCAGTGAATTTTCTTCATTTGGGCGTGAGAGAAGAGAGAAATGAGAGAGAAGTTTTGTGTTAATTTAAAATGATTTACCAAAAATCATTTATATTTATGCCATAATTTTATTAAATTAATAATAAAATTATGACACAAAACATGCAATGGCTTAGAGTGTCAAACACTCAAACTCCATGCAATGACATTGAGTGCAATGTACACAATCTACATGCAAAGCATTAGAATGACATGTGTCATGTGGGCCCCACATGTTTCCAAATGAAAGTGGGCCCACGTGCACTCACGCGTTCGGGTTCGATATTTCCGAAATACCGAGCTTACGTCGCGACATTAATTCAATCGAATTTAAATAAATAATTGCGCCTGGCGAAATTATTATTTACGTCGCTAACGAATTAATTCTAAATTAACTCGTTTGCCCGAATTAAAATCTAATTTTAATTCCGCGTCGAAATCTAATTTCATTTAATATATCGAATATATTAATTTATCGATCAATTCCAAATTAATCGTTCTCTCTCTTTAGACGACATTTTATCCCGGATAAAATATCTCCGTTATTAATCCTAGATTAATTTTCCTCTCTTCTATTATAATCCCAGATTATTCAATAGTGCGAGTTGTGCGTCATCGGTGGATTATCGGGAAGCGACCCATGAGATCCCCGGATAATCTGGCAGTAAATACGGTCGTCGGAGTATCCGAATCACGTACGTACCAAGTACTACGTTCTACCGATTTACGAGACAAGGTCGACTCCTAGCAAAGCACCAAGTCTACCCAATTCTCCGGACATATCCATTTAAGAATATTAAGATCTGTATCAAGCGTAGTATACTAATGTATTGTGCATATCGGCCCAGTATCGGATAGTCACGTGCTAGGGCTGGGGCTGGATAAGTGTCTGCCCCGTCCGAAACACATATCGGATGTCTGGTAACTAGTCTCTATAATCGGATATTCATGACCTGGTCATAATATCACGATTGGATGCGCATCTCTTAAGAGCACTAATACCGTATCCTGCGTGACATCATCTCCACTATGACTGGAGTGATACTTCCGTCTTGACATCACATCCAATACACTACGATTCTCAATATACCCGGCATTGGCGTACACAGAACCGGTTACAGTCCTAGACGACCTCAACTAAAGTATATCGATTGTCGTAAGCATTAGCGATGTAAGTCTCAGGTTAAGACTATACACACCTACCTTGATTTCGGCCTCCCATAGACACATATTCATAATACCAATGGGATTCGAGGGGTCTATCCAGAGCGAAGCTGTTTCCCGTACCATCGGTGAAACACGACCTCCTATCGCACTTGCATAAGTATCCAACACTTATATATATGAGAACTATGCCGTTGTGCCCTCACAACGCACACAAGTGCAATACTAGCCTATTCCGCATTATCGATGTCCAGTCTCGATAATACTACGGCTAGGGATATTTAATGATTAATCCTTTGTGGACTGATACTGTCTCATATCATCTCAATCCAGGAACTAATCATATGGACCCTCTCTTCATTTATATATCTATGGTGATCTAATCACAAATGATGAGAGTGCAATTTCCTTGTCACATAGTTAATTTGCTACAACAACACACATGATCTGTGCAAATAGTGACGCTATGGGTCATTTTGTCCAAAATCTCCCACTTGGCACATAGCCAGTCACTCGAGTGTCTAATACCCGAACTATGTACAATTCGTTCAAATTGCTGAGGAAAGGTTTTCGTCAGCGGATTTGCTTAATTATCGTCTGACGCGATTTACACGATCATCACATCGCCACGATGTATGATCCGAACGAATCAGATGATATAGAAGTATATATCTGGATCGTTGATGAGACCTTTAATTCTTTAGCCTGTGCTGACGCCTAGCTCAGCTGCTAACAGAACTATATCTAATCTAATTAGATTTATTATCGACCCAAATGGCTTCTATTGCTGCCTCAGCTGCAGCAATAATCCGCATTTGTTGTTTATTCGGCAACAGTTATCTTGCTCGGAAGATTTCCAGCTCACTGTCCCGTTATTCAAACTTTATAGTACCGTAGTATTTAATCGTTTTGGAAACTTGCAGTAGTGATCCCAGTCACTTCAAGTTCTCCTTCTCCATAGTTTAAGACAACATCTTTAGTTCTCTAAGATACTAACAGATGTCCTTAAATTCAATCCAGTGACTATCACTTGGATTGACCTGATTGTGACTCCATATGCTCGAAGCGTATGAGACACCAATACCAATACAAGTACATTTTAAATGTACAATTTCCCAGAGAGTGTTAACAACTCCAAATCTATCCCAGTAGATCTTTATTCCCTGAATAAAGGTTGTTACTCCCCAGAATTCTACGGAGAATTTCTATTGAAAGAATATCTATGAAAGCCAAGCTTTCACCAATTGCTTTATGGGAATTTCACTGTCAGTGCGCTCTCCCACTAACCTCCTTATATACACAAGAATTATTTCGTTTTGAGTTAAATCATAAACCATTATGATTATTTCAAAACGTCAGTTCCAAGAACCTTATGCTTGCTTTGATCCAAACATGGATCGAATAACCCGCAAACCTTGTTTGTCGGTTATACAAAATCGTCAGGATGTTGTAAACATCCTCCAAAAGGTTTCCTTTTCAGGAAAGCGATTTTGATTTGTAACTGACATATTTCATAAATGAAATATACAGTTATCAACAAGCATCTTCAAAATGGACTTACCATGGCAACAGGTAAAAGGTTGAACCGTTATTAACACAATGTTGATAACGATACCTTTCCGTCAAAGCCTAGCTTTGTAGTTGGTATGTTGTCATCCATGTATGTCTTCCTTGAAGACGTATAATGTACCATAGGCACAACGCCTTGTGGTACAACAACTAGTATCCATAATAGTCGTTATACATGGAATCCATTTCGGACTCATGGCACTTTGCCATAACAGGGAGTCGATACCTCGTATCACTCCTCATAACGTAGTCGGATGGTACACCTCCATAAGATTGACATCTTAATGAGGTTAGATCAGAAACCCATACCCTAGGTTGTTTTCTGACTCTATCCGATCTACCTGATTTCTTGTGTATTTGAAGATTAATGGTACAGATTCATCATAGATGAATTGTTTGTGTTCCATTAAGGACTCCGTGCTATGAATAGTATTACTACCATGATTGATTCATTGAGTATCACTATCCTCCCACTGACCACTGCATATCGGTATTCCTCTCAGGAAAACCGCATGGTGAGCAACAATCACATTGTTCTCATGTGGGATTTATAAGTACTATACTTATGGTTTCCCTTAGGATAACCTATATTGGCACTAATCCAATTTGGGTTCTTAGTTTGGTATCATCCAAACTTTATGCCTGGCATACCCAATTATCAGGAATGAGAAACCTCGTTTCTTTCCTGTTCATATCTATATGATATCTGTCAAACAGATTTATATGGAACCTTATTCTAAATAAGTTTTGCACTGTTAATACATATCATGTAGAAGGAAATAGTAGCTCAGAGCGACTCGTGATAAACCTTATCATGTCCAACAAAATTCGGTTTTAGTTCAGACACACGTCTTCTAACCGACGTGTCTCGGGAGGAGTCCTCACATGAAAGAACACCGTACTCTTTCATTTATATATGAAACTTACTGCTTAAGTATTTTCCATTTCGGTCTTACCGTGGCGGAATAACACTATAGCCGATCTGTTTGTTTTCTTCTTCGTGTCGAAACTTCAAAAGTTTCTGATCTGTGTTCTTCAAAAGAAACACATAACCACAACGTGATGCTACATCCGTTAAGGTCACGAAATATTCATGTTCACATCTAGCCTAGCTAGATATGGGCCCACTTACTTCACCATGAATAGGGTAACAGATCGGTGGCCCTTTTACTATTACCAAGTAAATAGTATTTTAGGTTTTTAACCTAATAAACTAGATTCGTAGACCTTATTTGAATAGTCAAATCAGTCCTAGTACCCACTCTTCAAAAAGTGTGGATATACGAGTCTTGTTTAATTGTGTCCTAGACAACAATGCCACAAATAAGTCTCCATTGATCAAATCAATTTGAGCTATTTATTTGTCATTTTATATGTTTGAGATTTTTCTTATATTCAAAATATAAATTCTGTTATTTACATCTAATGTATTTATCTCAGTATCATCTTTATATAATGAAACACTTTAGTGTTCTAGAATATAAAGGTTTTATCCGCATCGGATTAAACACTGATATAGAGATAATGTCTCTAGTCAAACTAGTTACATTATAACATTTCCTAATTTAAGTACACACCCGAAGGGTAGTTCCTAAACTTAGGTATCTACGGTCGAAACAGCGACTTTCGTCCCGTTTCCAATTCGCAGAGAAATCTCGGCTTGAAGCCAGTATCCAGCTCACAGCGGATTCTGAACGTCAATACATATATGTATTATGTACCACACTAAGTATTTAAAATTAAATTTTAATACTAGTAGTAAATATAACTTTGACAAATATTTTTAAAGTTAGAGCCTCGCCCTTTCTTTAATTCCTTCATGTCTTCCATATCCAAATGGTAGTCACTTTGAGATATGTCAATTATCTTTTTCAATATTTCCCAAACCACTTGGGTTTTAGAATATCGAAATGATGTGCACCTTGTGCTACATGCCCAATTGCAAACTTTGACTTTTCTCCACTAGAATAGTCAATTAATTCTCCAAGAATTATTATTGCAATTTTAATACTTTTAAATCTAAAGATAGATTTATTATAAGTATATTATTAAGCACTAAAGTCATCATCACATAAATCTTCCAAAGACTTTATGCTCTACTATTTGCTTAATTATGGGCTTAGTCATAATAAGTTATTTTATCAAATAAATTAACCTATTATTAATTCCCAATTGAAAATTAAATCATTTAAAACATTTAATCCAAGGATTATATATTTTAAATATTCAACTTTTCAATTCCTTTTTGATTTCAATAGTCCAACTATTTAATCAATTTTAATAAGGTACTATTTATTATAATGATTACAATAACCCAATTATTTAATCAACTATAATTTTAATATTGATTACTATAATCCCTTTATAAAATCAACTATCATTTAATTCAATTATATTGATTACTATAATCCAATTACAAAATCAACTATATATTGAATGAGTTTGTATATAGTCCAACTATATATATTTTTAAAAACAACATAAAATATTAGTCCGACTAATACTTTTAATTAATATGACGAGTAAAATAAAATGAGCGTGTTTAGCGAGTAATTGAATGAATGTTGCAAATTCAATACTTGCCTCCCACTATTTTTCGTCGAGCCTCTAACCCTCTGTCGAGTGTACTCGGAAACCGTGTTTCCTAGGTGGGCTAGGATCCCGTTAAATATCACACAATCTTGACTTTGTGCCAACAAATTGTATGATAATTACTAGGTAGATCTCTAAGATCAATTGGATCTAATCCAACTCCTAGATCCAGTAGGTGGACATCCAAGTCCTAAACATATATCTTATATATGCCTATTATCAATATATACCCTAACCTTTTTCCTCTGAATCAACTAGGCCTTGGCTTTGGCACAACAAACCTAGTGATCCCAGAGTCAAGCGCGGACCCATTGACAGATGGAAGCTTCGTAATCATGTCAATGGACAGAAGTGGTCTTGACTTTGGCCAACAAACCACAACTTGGACACGACACCGATATGGAACAAAGCTCTGGTGATTAAAACACATCTTCGAAGGACAAGGGCTTGACTTTGGCCAACAAACCCCTGCCAATCTCGGATCTTGAGTAAGAATCACTCAATGGAAGGAAAATAAACGCTTGATATTTAACGAGGGTTTTTCGCGTGCAAATTGGCTACCAATTTAATTATCTTTGTTAGGTCTCATCATCATACACCCTTAAACATGCATTCTAAATACATATAAAGCGAGTATGAAAATAAATAATAATGATATGCGGATGGATACTTAACACATTGATCCTAGATCAAATCTCTCCCTTTCTCACTCAAGCTAGCACTAGTATTACTTCTACCCGTTACACTACACTTCTAAATAAACCTCATAACATAGAGGGGAATAGGTGAGAAGAGAATACAAAGAGAATAGAGGTGATAAGGCTGGACACGCATGTCCAATTTAATAAATCGAATTTATTACAACAATTTCTAAAATTGCCCACCCGACTAATATCCATCCGATATACATTATTCATTCAACACAACCACGTATTCACACACATAAGCATGCTATCAATCAATCTAATCAAATTAATTAATCTGATAATTAAGTGATCATCAATGTTCAAACAACGATTTGATTTTGTTCGAGTCAAACTCGTTTTTGCGAACAAGTACGTAAAGCACGAATTCATGAATTAAATTAAACTACATCATTAAATCAATTTAACATGTATTTAATACTAATTCACTATTCAATTCCAAATTAAATATTACACTTTTATTTAATAAACCTTTTACGATTTAAATTCCAAATCTAATCGTAACGCGTCTCAAAGACCGATTAACGTCCAACGTCAATTCAATTAAAGTCCAATGGGCTTTTGATTGATTTCTTAAGGCGTGGACTTTTGGTCAACTCGGGTCAAACCAATAACCAAAGTCCAATCCGGGATTTACCCCATAAGCCCATAAATCAATCTTGGCCCATTAGCCCAATTGAACTTTAAAGGTTCATTAGTCGCAATTGGGCTTTATGGTTAAGGTTTTGGGCCCAATTGGATCCAATCCACTTGGCCTAAACAAACTTGATAAATCAAGCCCAAAAGGCCCAATTACAACAATTCAAGCCCAAATCCAATTTAAGCCTAAATAATTAAATTACACTAATCCAATTACGCAATTTAATTACCTAAAGTGCATTATATGATTAATCGACTAAATCAATATTTCCGAAGCATCAAATAGTCCAATTAATCATGCTTAATTCATTATCATATGTCCAACACACAAATGAAATCAAACCCATAAACATGCTTTAATGCTCTCGGCCAAGGAAGGTTATTTTGTCCGATTTGAATTCAATCCGATTAATTACACAATCGACAACGTATTAACTTCCCGAATGATTTCATACACATCCAATGTTACAAAATCAAAAACACCAAGACATTAGGGCATTACACCAATTCGGCCATGGTAAGGAATTGGGGTTTTTGTCCAATTCGAAATCCAATCCAATTCGATTCAATTAACGTCAACCTAATCGATTCTAACTCATCAAATGAATCAAAAATCAAAAAATCCAAGATCCAAAAAATCACAAACCATTCGGCCAAGGCATTAATTTTGGGGAAAATAATTCCAAAATTTTTCATCAAATTAGTCCAACCAAAATGAATTAAACATGTTATAAGCATACTCAAACAAGCAATTTATTCAAATCATGCTCAAATCACATTTACCCAAATTTTAAACCCTACAAATTTCATGCTTGCAACATTAGCTCATGATGCCATTGTTGGTAATTTCTAAGGTCCCAAGATCAAATCAAGACATGAAATAATGCATGAATACATCAACGAGACGGGGTAGCGGAATACTCACATTGATCGGTTATGTCGATTTGAAGACGAATCAGGCAAAAACGTACTGCCCTTCACGCCAAACTGCAACAGTCCACTGTCCTTGCAAAACAGAATTTTGGGTCTCAAAACGAAGCTCCAAACTCCATCGGATGAGTCCCGCCTCATGGTCGAACCTCCCTACCACCTTCGCAAGACTTGTAAGTGTGCTAGCACTTGATTTCTCACCATGAGAAACCACTCTTGGCTTCCCTTTGTTCACGCCATTTCTGGTTCCAAACCAGTGAAGATTTTCTTCATTTGGGCGGGAGCGTGAGAGAAGAGAGAATGAGAGAGAAGAAGTTTTTGTGTTAAGTTAAAATGATTTACCAAAAATCAATTTATATTTATGCCATAATTTTTATTAAATTAATAATAAAATTATGACACAAAACATGCAATGGCTTAGAGTGTCAAACACTCAAACTCCATGCCAATGACATGAGTGCAATGTACACAATCTACATGCAAAGCATTAGAATGACATGTGTCATGTGGGCCCCACACGTTTCCAAATGAAAGTGGGCCCACGTGCACTCACGCGTTCGGGTTCGATATTTCCGAAATACCGAGCTTACGTCGCGACGTTAATTCAATCGAATTTAAATAAATAATTGCGCCTGGCGAAATTATTATTTACGTCGCTAACGAATTAATTCTAAATTAACTCGTTTGCCCGAATTAAAATCTAATTTTAATTCCGCGTCGAAATCTAATTTCATTTAATATATCGAATATATTAATTTATCGATCAATTCCAAATTAATCGTTCTCTCTCTTTAGACGACATTTTATCCCGGATAAAATATCTCCGTTATTAATCCTAGATTAATTTTCTCTCTCTTCTATTATAATCCCAGATTATTCAAGAGTGCGAGTTGTGCGTCATCGGTGGATTATCGGGAAGCGACCCATGAGATCCCCCGGATAATCTCGGCAGTAAATACGGTCGTCAGAGTATCCGAATCACGTACGTACCAAAGTACTACGTTCTACCGATTTACGAGACAAGTCGACTCCTAGCAAAGCACCAGTCTACCCAATTCTCCGGACATATCCATTTAAGAATATTAAGATCTGTATCAAGCGTAGTATACTAATGTATTGTGCATATCGGCCCAGTATCGGATAGTCACGTGCTAGGGCTGGGGCTGGATAAGTGTCTGCCCCGTCCGAAACACATATCGGATGTCTGGTAACTAGTCTCTATAATCGGATATTCATGACCTGGTCATAATATCACGATTGGATGCGCATCTCTTAAGAGCACTAATACCGTATCCTGCGTGACATCATCTCCACTATGACTGGAGTGATACTTCCGTCTTGACATCACATCCAATACACTACGATTCTCAATATACCCGGTATTGGCGTACACAGAACCGGTTACAGTCCTAGACGACCTCAACTAAGTATATCGATTGTCGTAAGCATTAGCGATGGATGTAAGTCTCAGGTTAAGACTATACACACCTACCTTGATTTCGGCCTCCCATAGACACATATTCATAATACCAATGGGATTCCGAGGGGTCATCCAGAGCGAAGCTGTTTCCCGTACCATCGGTTGAAACACGACCTCCTATCGCACTTGCATAAGTATCCAACACTTAATATATGAGAACTATGCCGTTGTGCCCTCACAACGCACACAAGTGCAATACTAGCCTATTCCGCATTATCGATGTCCAGTCTCGATAATACTACGGCTAGGGATATTTAATGATTAATCCTTTGTGGACTGATACTGTCTCATATCATCTCAATCCAGGAACTAATCATAGGGACCTCTCTTCATTATATATCTATGGTGATCTAATCAAAATGATGAGAGTGCAATTTCCTTGTCACATAGTTAATTTGCTACAACAACACAATGATCTGTGCAAATAGTGACGCTATGGGTCATTTTGTCCAACATTTACCGTGTTCGTTCGTGCAGCGTTCGTAGACGCGTTCGAACGGTAAACAGAAGGTTCTCGTTCGAGTAGCGTTCGTAAATGCGCTCGAATGGAAATGAAACAGAATGCTCATGTTCGTATGGCGTTTGTGAACGCGTTCGAACGGAAATGAAAAAGAATGCTCACGTTCGTATGGCGTTCGTGAACGTGTTCGAATGGAAATAAGACCTGATGCATGATAAGGCAAAATACATGCGCGTTCGAGTTGCGTTCGTAAACGCGTTCGACTCGAAGGGAACAGACCTGATGCATGAAATGAGACGCAATACATAAATGACAAATAGTACAATGCGAGGCGCGACGAAGCATCGTGGTAAAGGATTTTAACCTTCAATTAGAGGACCTCTCATCGCACTTACTAAGCCCATGCGCTCGATCGCATCATGCATACAAACATAAAGACAATCATATCAAACTAAGTATCCCCGATTGAACACATCTTACATCCAACCGGACACACATCAACCGGCGTGGCAAAACATCGTGGTAAAGGGCTTTAACCCCTCCCCATAGGGGGTCTTTCATTCCACTTACTAAGCCCATGCGCTTGATTGAACCATGCATAAAAATATAAAGACAATCATATCAAACTAAGTATGTCCGATTGAACGTATCTCGCATTCAACCGAACACACATCAATCGGTGCGGCAAAGCATCGTGGTGAAGGATTTTAACCCTTCCGATTAGGGGACCTTTCATCGCACTTACTGAGCCCATGCACTCGATTATATCATACACAAATAAGCGACATACAGAATTTAAGTAACGAGAAATAGATAAACCAAACCAACATGAAACAAAAGAAGGTGCCGTTTACTCAAGTGGTACGTGGAGTTGTATCCCAAGTACAGACCACACTACCGTCCATTCGGATTGGCTACGGAATTTACGTCTGGGTTTCCATCCGATATACCACAAGAGATGACACCCTTCCATTCATCCAATACCCACAACACACATCATACACAAACAATATTCAACAAAGAAGTAAAATACAGTCAAAATAAATAACAAGAATCAAATGAAGATGAGTATGGGAAGTACCCTCAGGTCTAACCTTTTAAGCCGTCTCTCGGACTCGCGTTTCACGAAGATCGGAAGGGGTAATGCTCCGCAACTTTTCTGGTTCAATGGTTTGCCTTTTCCTTCGCTGTACGGCCGCTCGAGCTACTGTTTTCGACTCCGTTTTGCTATTGTTTCCTTGTGGTTTCGCCGTTGTTTCCTCTGTATTTTTTGCTTACTGTTTGTGGACTGTTTTGATGTTCTTGGTGGATTGTTTTGATGTTCTTGGTGGACTGTTTTGATGTTCTTGGTGGACTGTTTTGGGTGCTCTTTTGGTGTTTTAGGCTACGGTTTTGGTGTGTTTGGGGAGGTATTGGGCTGCTGTTTGGGACTGATTTCAGGGGTATTTTCGGTGCTGTCAGGGGCTGATTTCAAGGGTTCGGGGCTGCTGTGTGTTGTTCTCATTAATTTGGTGAGGGAAGGGTTGTTGTGTGTGTTGTTTCTGTTTTGTAGTTTACGTGTGATATGGAGAGTGTCTTGATGTCTTGGGCGTGTATTAGAGAGAGTGGAGAGTTGAGAGGGCTTTTTTTGTGAATGAGCTAGGGAGATTCGAGAGAGTGGAGAGAGGAGGTGGCTAGGTTAGTGCATGTTTATATAGGAGAGAACTAGGGTTTGCCCTTGTCTCACAAGGAAGAGATTTGTTTCCAAATTAGGAGTGATAGGAATGATATATACAAGATTGAGGGGGGACAAAATATTTTAAATTAGGAAGTCAACTAATCTAAATTGGTCGATATCTTATTGAATTAGGAAGTCAACTAATTTAAATTGGTAGATGTCTTATTAGATTAGGAAGTCAAATATTTGATTAGCTTTGATTGGTTAGGATTGATTTTAATTAGGCATATCTTATTTTAATTTTAGTATATGAATCATTTAAATTAGGCATGATTTTAGTTTAAGTTGGTAATTGTTTATTTTATGTTTGGTAAATGTTTTATTTAATTATTTAATTAATTTAATTATTATCTTATTTAGTTAATGTTTTAATTAATATTTATTTATTTAAATTGGGATGTGTTTTATGGGCTTTGGGGGGCTAATTGGGCTGGGGTGCGAGGCTAGCAGCAAAACCAGAAATACCGACTCCGTTCGAACGCCAATTCGAACGTGGCACGAACGTCCGCAATCTACCCGACGTTCGAATGAAGTAACGTACGCAGCACCAACGAAGACAGTGAACTTGTGGAATGAACTTGATGACGCACTTATTCTGAATTTCCCCTTTCGACCTCCGTTTCCCGCAATATCCTTAGCTAAAAAGTAGTGCCTCCAACTGAGACTCATCATCGGGTTTCACATGCGAAAATACAATGCCTACAGTCGCCCCCACTTTGATGGGACTTGTGCAGTGTGTGACTTTGAACAATCCTATCAAAGTTATGCAATGCATTTTCACTTATCTGGCTCGCAAGCTGCCACTTGACTTACCATGTGTTGAGTTGAGTTGGATGGTGGGGTGCTGCGACCCCTGGTTCATTCCCGAACCGTGCTGTGATGTGGTCCATTCCCGAACCATTACTGTGAGGTGGTCCATTCACGAACCGTTACTGTGAGATGTCCATTCCCGAACTGTTACTGTGAGATGTCCATTCCCGAACTGTTACTGTGAGGTGGTCCATTCCCGAACCGTTACTGTGAGGTGGTTCATTCCCAAACCGTTACTGTGAGGTGGTTCATTCCTGAACCGTTACTGTGAGGTGGTTTATTCCCGAACCGTTACTGTGAGGTGTCCATTCCCGAATTGTTACTGTAAGGTGGTCCATTCCCGAACCATTACTGCGAGGTGATTTATTCCCGAACCATGCTTCTATTCTTGGAGTGCCATTCCCAGCTTGTTCATTCCTGAACTGTATTTCCATTCCTGGAATGCCATTCCCGGCTTGTTCATTCTTGAACTCTGTTCCATTCTTGGATTGCCATTCTCGGCTTGTTCATTCTTGAACTGTCCATTCCCGGACTATATCTCCATTCTCGGAGTGTCATTTCCGACTTGTTCATTCTTGAACTCTGCTCCATTCTTGGATTATATCTCCATTCTCGGAGTGTCATTTCCGACTTGTTCATTCTTGAACTCTGCTCCATTCTTGGATTATATCTCCATTCTCGGAGTGTCATTTCCGACTTGTTCATTCTTGAACTCTGCTCCATTCTTGGATTATATCTCCATTCTCGGAGTGTCATTTCTGACTTGTTCATTCTTGAACTCTGCTCCATTCTTGGATTATATCTCCATTCTCGGAGTGTCATTTCCGACTTGTTCATTCTTGAACTCTGCTTCATTCTTGGATTATATCTCCATTCTCGGAGTGCCATTCTCAGCAGAACTAATCTGATGTGATGCGGGCCTCGCCCCCAGAATGCCATACTCGGCAATACTGACACTGAAGTGGGCCTCGGCCCTAACTGCTACCGATATGGGCCTCGCCCCCAGACTGATACTGATGTGGGCCTCGACCCTCGGGATTTATCCCAAACTGATACTGATGATATGGGCCTCGCCAATGTGATTCATTCCCGAAGACTGCTGACATTGTACTGTTACTGCTTCTGGTTGGCTTGCATTCGGTGCTTTCTTTTTTTCTCCTTTGAAACCTGTTATTACAAAACAGAACAAACACGAAAGGATGCAAAATGCGTTACGTGTATGCATGCATGAATGTTCCTATCCCGTCGCGTTAGGTCTTCCGTCAATTCTCTTGGTGACTGCTTAGCCTTCTCTTCCTCAGACAAGCTATTTCTTCAATCTGTCTACGTTGATCGGCTCGGTGAACTAATTCCCTTCCAAGTCTGATATTTTCACTGGCTCTATTTCCCAATTTCTGAATGTCTATCTTATCTTTTCTGTTTGCTTACTTCAAAGGTTCCCCGTGTTCATCACTGGATTCCATAGTACCAAGGTTGAATACTTTTCTCAAATATACTCATATTGCAGAAGAGTTTCAGCAAAATGAACGTCTTTATTATTGTTGAGGAAAAGAGTTCGAAAAAGTAACAAAATCAATGTCATTAAAAAAAACTGGATCAAATAGACTAGGAGGAACATCTCCATCATCCGCAGCACTACCTTCTTTCTTGGCCTACGATTCTTCACTATCATCCCCTATCTCCATGTAAGAAGCTTGGTGGTTAAGGGTTTGGAGGACAAGCGTTTCGGGTAGGCCAGAGTTGATCATGTAGTTGGGTAGGGGATTTCTGTGTGCGTTGGGTTGTTCTCTTTCTGGGTCAGGTATTTTGTGAGCATCGATGAGGTTTTGGACTTCATGCCTAAGGCGGGTGCAATTATCAGTTTCGTGGCCTCTTCTCTGATGGAAGTGACAATACAAGCTTAGGTTAAGGTTGGGTGGTATAGGATCTGGAAGTGGTTTAGGCTCTAAGGGTTTTAGGAGTCCTTGTCCCTTCAACTTCTCAAGCACCTTAGATAACGGCTTCCCCAGGTTAGAGAAATACCGGTTCTTAATGGAAGCAACCTCGGCAGTAGCGGGCTTGGTCTCAGAAGGCCCCCCAAAGGTTCTTCTATTATGGCCATAAAACGTTCTGTTTTCAGCCTCTTCTTCCTCAATATCCATGACAGTTTCCCTCAACTATCGAAAATCAGAAATCATCGAAGTCATCCTCCTTAGTTTACTATAAATAGAGGGCTTGGTGCCCTTGATGATCATTTTGATTTGGTCATTCTCTGAGGGCCGAGTCTGCATTTTCAAAAGCTGGCTTCTCCAGCGATCCACATACTCTTTGAAAGTTTCCTCTAACTTCTGCTTAGTGTTCTCCAAATCACGGAGTGACAAGTCAATTTCTAAGTCTGTAACATACTGCTTCATAAAAGCATCAGCTAGTTCCCTCCAATCTTCCTTAACCTTCTTCTTAAGGCTATGATACCAAACCACAGGTGCCCCCTCGAGTGACATCCCAAACATCTTCTGAGCTTGGCGCTGTGTTAGGCCTACTGAACTCATAACTGACACATATTGTCGGAGGTGGACCCTCGGATCCCCATTCCCGTTGAACTTGGCCATATCCGGCATCTTGAACTGAGCAGGCAACTGTTCCTCAAAAGCCATCGCCTCATAGTCTAACAACTCTTCATGTTTACCCCTCATCTTGCGGGTAACTGACTCAACCTGATCCCGAAGCTTCTGAAATTCTGCATGAGACCCAATCACTTTGCCTGTTGCATACTCTGCCATGTCATCATCAAAAGTGGGGATATCATCCCCCAACCCATTCGGAGGCTCCTCACGTCTTACATTCTCAGAATTTCCCTCAGCATGGGGCACAACCATATTTGTCATGGCAGTAGTCAAGGCTTGCAATTGTTCAGTGACCTTGGCGAGACCGTTTTCCAACTGATCCATACGGGATACCTCAATATCTGATTCACTCATGTATGTTCCCAGTATTCTGGTGAGTCTTCCCTTTTTTTCTAACCCAACGGGAATCTGTGATGGCTTTCAGAACACAAGGGTTAACATGATATATGTATGCATGGGGTGCTTGAGATGCATGATATGCATGCGATACAAAAAAAATATATCAACTCATTAAAATTTTCACACAAATCGGCCCATCATCATTTTAGAAGCTTTTGGGCTAACTGTCATAGGAGTGAACTTGTCCCAGTTTAAATGGCCCAACAAGTTCACATCTCATGGCAAGAAGTCCAACCGTATCCAAATGATAATGTTCCTAAACACAAACATATAATGGCCCATTGGCGTTTTAGAAGCTTTTGGCCCAATCATCATAAGATATGTTCTTGTCCCAGTTTAAATGGCCCAACAAGCCCATATCTCATGACAAAAGGTCCGAATGGATCCAAATGACAATGTTCCCAAACACAAGCATACAAGAAAGATAATGCAAACATAAAACAATAATTCCTACAGAATGGCCCATCAAAATTTCAGAAGCTTTGGGCCTAATAGTCATAAGGTACGAACTCGCCCCAGTTTAAATGGCCCAGCAAGTCCGCATTTCTGACAATAGTCCAACTGCATCCAAATTAGGATGGTCCACAAGCTTATACTCAAGGAAATAATTGTTACTTTAACCATACAATCCCGGTCTATGGGTGGGTTCACAAGAGTGTAGACAAAGGCTCTCATTGGCGAAGGATGGCCCACAACTAGGTCTCCCCAATCAAAGGTTCGAGCAACCAAGTGAGCGCACCCTTTTTTATACACTAAGGTACGTGCCAATGAGCTATGGTGTGTGACGGACTGTCAAATGGATTTCCCGTTGTAGATTCCCCAGAGGGAAGGTGGAGCGAGGCTCACTTAAATACCCAAGCCTCTTAGGCTCTTATCGCTTGGTGTCAGGAATAAACAACGAGTCCTCCAAATTAGTCCATCACAAAAGGCTACGAGTAGATGGCTATCTAGGTGCCTTCACAGCTTTTCTTTCTAGAAAGGTAGTGAGTGAAGGAAGACACCAAACCATTACCTAGCCTTAAAATGCCTTTGATTAAACCCTCACTTTATCCACTATAGACACGGTCAATTAAAACATAAATCCAAACATTACAAGATAATATTTCGGGGCCAATTCTCTAATCCCCAGTGGAGTCGCCAGACTGTGGGAACACAGAAACTGGGCGACGCATGCTGTCCTAGGCTCGCGGCCTACGAGGGACTAAATTGGAGAGTAATGGAGTCGCCACCCGGTGTGAACCGGGAAAATGAGATTTAAGGCCGCACTCACCCCTCGCAAGGGAAGACCTCAAACCGTTGGGTTCGGAATGGTCCCTTACTTAAGTCACTTGTAATAAAAGGATTTATGTAATAATTTAACCAGACTTAAATAACACTTATTTCCAAGAATATCATGCTTCTACATTCACATACATACATCAACAAGTTCATCTAAATTTATATGTAACACATATTCGAATTTGCATACAGCCTATTTGCATGTAATCTATGTCTCACTTTACATACATAAGGATTATCATATGGTAAGCATACAAGTTAATGAACGCATTGGCGGACACAGAAGTGCAAACAAATAGCATTCTTACTAGCATGCATATTAAGAAAAGATATTTAAGCGCATAACAGAAATAGACAACTAGAGAGGTAATACAAATGCATAACGTAGAAAAGGGGTAACTATATGCTAAGATGGACATGTCGTAATGTGATGCAAGAGGATCTGTTTACCATGTGCGTTCGTGCAGCGTTTGTAGACGCGTTCGAACGGTAAACAGAAGGTTCTCGTTCGAGTAGCGTTCGTAAACGCGTTCGAATGGAAATGAAACAGAATTCTCACGTTCGTATGGCGTTTGTGAACGCGTTCGAACGGAAATGAAACGGAATGCTCACGTTCGTATGGCATTCGTGAACGCGTTCGAACGAAAATAAGACCTGATGCATGATAAGGCAAAATACATGCGCGTTCGAGTTGCGTTCGTAAACGCGTTCGAACGGGAACAGACCTGATGCATGAATGAGACGCAATACATAAATGACAAATAGTACAATGCGAGGCGCGGCGAAGCATCGTGGTAAATGATTTTAACCTCTTCAATTAGAGGACCTCTCATCGCACTTACTAAGCCCATGCACTCGATCGTATCATGCATACAAACATAAAGACAATCATATCAAACTAAGTATCCCCGATTGAACACATCTTACATCCAACCGGACACACATCAACTGGCGCGGCAAAGCATCGTGGTAAAAGGCTTTAACCCCTCCCCATAGGGGGTCTTTCATTCCACTTACTAAGCCCATGCGCTTGATTGAACCATGCATAAAAATATAAAGACAATCATATCAAACTAAGTATGTCCGATTGAACGTATCTCGCATTCAACCGAACACACATCAATCGGTGCGGCAAAGCATCGTGGTGAAGGATTTTAACCCTTCCGATTAGGGGACCTTTCATCGCACTTACTGAGCCCATGCACTCGATTATATCATACACAAATAAGCGACATACATAATTTAAGTAACGAGAAATAGATAAACCAAACCAACATGAAACAAAAGAATGTGCCATTTACTCAAGTGGTACGTGGAGTTGTATCCCAAGTACAGACCGCACTACCGTCCATTCGGATTCGGCTACGGAATTTACGTCTGGGTTTCCATCCGATATACCACAAGAGATGACACCCTTCCATTCATCCAATACCCACAACACACATCATACACAAACAATATTCAACAAAGAAGTAAAATACAGTCAAAATAAATAACAAGAATCAAATGAAGATGAGTATGGGAAGTACCCTCAGGTCTAACCTTTTAAGCCGTCTCTCGGACTCGCATTTCACGAAGATCAGAAGGGGTAATGCTCCGCAACTTTTCTGGTTCAATGGTTTGCCTTTTCCTTCGCTGTACGGCCGCTCGAGCTACTGATTTCGACTCCATTTTTCTGTTGTTTCCTTGTGGTTTCGCCGCTGTTTCCTCTGTATTTTTTGCTTACTGTTTGTGGACTGTTTTGATGTTCTTGGTGGATTGTTTTGATGTTCTTGGTGGACTGTTTTAATGTTCTTGGTAGACTGTTTTGGGTGCTCTTTTGGTGTTTTAGGCTACGGTTTTGGTGTGTTTGGGGAGGTATTGGGCTGCTGTTTGGGACTGATTTCAGGGGTAGTTTCGGTGCTGTCAGGGGCTGATTTCAAGGGTTAGGGGCTGCTGTGTGTTGTTCTCGTTAATTTGGTGAGGGAAGGGTTGTTGTGTGTGTTGTTTGTGTTTTGTAGTTTACGTGTGATATGGAGAGTGTCTTGATGTCTTGGGCGTGTATTAGAGAGAGTGGAGAGTTGAGAGGGCTATTTTTGTGAATGAGCTAGGGAGATTCGAGAGAGTGGAGAGAGGAGGTGGCTAGGTTAGTGCATGTTTATATAGGAGAGAGCTAGGGTTTGCCCTTGTCTCACAAGGAAGAGATTTGTTTCCAAATTAGGAGTGATAGGAATGATATATACAAGATTGAGGGGGGACAAAATATTTTAAATTAGGAAGTCAACTAATCTAAATTGGTGGATATCTTATTGAATTAGGAAGTCAACTAATTTAAATTGGTAGATGTCTTATTAGATTAGGAAGTCAAATATTTGATTAGCTTTGATTGGTTAGGATTGATTTTAATTAGGCATATCTTATTTTAATTTTAGTATATGAATTATTTAAATTAGGCATGATTTTAGTTTAAGTTGGTAATTGTTTATTTTATGTTTGGTAAATGTTTTATTTAATTATTTAATTAATTTAATAATTATCTTATTTAGTTAATGTTTTAATTAATATTTATTTATTTAAATTGGGATGTGTTTTATGGGCTTTGGGGGGCTAATTGGGCTGGGGTGCGAGGCTAGCAGCAAAACCAGAAATACCGACTCCGTTCGAACGCCAATTCGAACGTGGCACGAACGTCCGCAATCTGCCCGACGTTCGAATGAAGTAACGAATGCAGCACCAACGAAGACAGTGAACTTGTGGAATGAACTTGATGACACACTTATTCTGAATTTCCCCTTTCGACCTCCGTTTCCCACAATATCCTTTGCTAAAAAAGTAGTGCCTCCAACTGAGACTCATCATCGGGTTTCACATGCAAAAATACAATGCCTACAATATGTATTTTTTCCTAAACCAGGCAAAAATGAAATAAAAGAGTCAGATGACTCACCTACTAATCAGACTCGTGCTTCAATAATCCAACGAATTTCATTAGGAATACATTTGATCATCAGAAGTCTCATTCGCTCCATGCAAGCTTTGTAGACTTTCATCGGAGAGTTTTGAGGGAGAGAATGAAATTACTTGTGAAGATTTATGAGAACGTCTTCCATCCTGTCTGTGACTTTACCTAAAAAAAATTAAACACACCAAATCTGAATATATATAAACAAATTACATGTGTTGCTTCCCTGCTAGCGCTAAGTTTAACATCGTTAGCTAGATATGACTGCCCGAATGTTAGGTTGGATCTGCCAATATGAGACTTTCTTTTTGTCGCTCAAATGATTCTCCCCAGTAGTGTTTGACACGCTAGCTGTTAACTTTGAATGTTTCATTGGAGTTGGGATCAACTAACTCAACGACTCCATATGGTAAAACTTGGGTGATTAAAAATGGACATGACCATCGTGATTTCAACTTTCCAGGGAAAAGTTTCAATCTTGAATTGTATAACAACACCTGCTGCCCTGGTTCCAGTTGTCTGTGTTGGACAATTATGACCCATAGCATCACTATTTGTACAGAACATGGTGTTGTTGTACAAATTAACTATGTGACAAAGGAAATTGCTATTTTATCATTTGTAATTGGATTACCGGGATATATAAATGATAAAAGTCCATATGATTAGTCTCGGATTAATAAGATATGAGACAATATTAATCCACTAAGGTTTAATCATTAAAATATCCATAGTTGTAGTATTATCGAGATTGGACATCGATAATGTGGAATAGACTAGTATTGCACTTGTGCGCGTTGTGGGAGCATAACGGCATAGTTCTCATATATTTAAGTATTGGATACTTATGCAAGTGTAATATGAGGTTGTGTTTACTGATGGTACGGAAACAGCTTCGCTCTGGATAGACCCCTCAGAATTCCATTGGTAGTATTACTATGTGTCTATAGAAATCCGAATCAGGGTAGGTGTATTTGGTCTTAACTTGAGACTTGCATCGCTAATACTTACAACAATCAATATACTTTGGTTTTGGTCGTCCAAGGCTTTAATAGGTTCTGTGTACGCCTCTTCTGGGTATACTGAGAATCGTAGTGTATTGGGTGTGATGTCAAGATGGAAGTATCACTCCAGTGATATGAAGATGATGATCACGCAATATACGAAACTAGTACTCTTTAGTACTGCAGTCATCGGGATAATATGACTAGGTCATGATTATCCGATTATAGAGACTAGTTACCAGAGATCCGATATGTGCTTCGTACGGGGCAGGCATAATTCCAGCCCCAGGCCTAGCATGTGACATCCGATACTGGATCACAATACGCAATACTACGTATACTACGCGTGACATAGATTACATATTCCTTAAAAGAATATTTCTGGAGAATTGGGTAGGCACGACGCTTTGCTAGAAGCCAACCATGTCTTGTAAATCGGTAAGAACGTGGTACTAGGTACGCACGTATTCAGATATTCCGATGACCGGATTTACTGCCAACATATCCAGGGATCTCATGGGTCGCTTCCCGAAGATTCACCAATGACGTATGACTCAAAGATAATTAATCTGAGATTAATTATAAGAGAGAGAAAATTAATCTAGGATTAATTACGGAGAAATTTTTCTGGGATAAAATTCAATTAAAAGAGAGAGAGAATGATTAATTTGGAATTAATCGATTAAAATAATATATTCGATATATTAAATGAAATTAGATTTCATAACAGAATTAAAATTAGATTTTAATTCGGGCGAACGAGTTAATTTAGAATTAATTCGCTAGCGATGTGAATAGTAATTTTACTAGGCATAATTATTTAATTAAATTTGATTTTATTACGTCTCAATGGAAAATTCGTTAATTCGGAATTAACGAACCCGAGCCCGGAATTTGTTTGCGGGCCCACTCGGATTTTGAATCAAGTGGGGCCCACACAAGTCACATCACCTAGTCACTTTAATCAACTTTTTGTTGATGGGATTTGGTGGGTGGTTGATTGTGTGTAAAACACACAAGTATGAAAGACTTTTACCAAACTTTGATTTGGTATATATCTTTTATTTTTTTGAAAATTAAACAAGTCAACACTTCACATTTTTGCTCCTCTCTCCTTGCAAAAACCGAAACCTCTTCTCATCTCTTCCTTGGTTTTGCCGTGAGCCTAGGGCTCATTGTTCTTGATTTTGTTTCAAAGTCATGAGTGCTAGCAAACACAAGGAGTCATTCAAAGGTGTTAGGGACACTAATCCATGAGTTTGGAATTCAACAATAAGCTTGGAAGCTCAACACACATCAAAGGAGAAGCTTGGAGCAACTTCTCAAAGGAAAAAGTTTTGAACTCTCCGCCAACATCCAAGCCGATCAAAGTGAGTATTTCCACTACTTTACTTTGCATATTCACACATTTCATATGCTTAATTGATCTTGGTTTGACCTAGAAAACCCAACATTCTGTGCACTATTTTTTTTATCATGCCATTTCTTGGTCTTTTCTTTGTATAGTCTGGCATTCTCATAAGCCTGTAGGAAAAATTCCTCCAATTCGTTCAGTTGGTGGAGATTTTTCTCTTCCGCTGCTTGTAGATCAAGATTTAACTTCTTTAGTGCCCAGTACGCTTTATGTTCAAGCTCCACAGGCATATGACATGCTTTCCCAAACACCATTCGATATGGGGACATACCAATGTGTGTCTTGTAAGCTATCCGGTAGGCCCATAATGCGTCATCTAATTTTGTAGACCAGTCCCTCATTGTTGATCCAACAGTTCTCTCCAATATTCTTTTGATCTCTCTGTTTGAAACTTCAACATGGCCATTTGACTGTGGATGGTAGGTAGTGGCAACTTTATGAGTAACTTCGTATTTGGATAGGAGTGCATCAAAGTATCTGGTGCAAAAGTGTATGCCACCATCACTGATAATTGCCCGAGGTGTTCCGAAGCGAGTGAAAATATTCTTTTTAAGGAATTTTATCAGCACTTTTGAATCATTTGATGGCAGTGATGTTTCTTCAACCCATTTGGAGATGTAGTCTACTGCAACCAGAATGTACATGTTTCTGAATGATGGAACAAATGGTCCCATAAAATCAATCCTCCATACATCAAATATCTCAACTTCCAGAATATTTTGAAGAGGTCATTCATTTCTCCTCGAAATATTTCCCGTTCTCTAGCACCTGTCACATTGAAGAACAAATAAGTAAGTATCTTTCAACAAGGTGGGCTAGAACAAACCTGATTGAAGGACTTTGGCTGCAGTTTTATCTCCGCTGAAGTGTTCGCTATATGCTGATGAATGACAATGCTTCAAGACACTATTGACCTCCTTCTGTGGTACATAATGTCTCAATAATTGATCAACATAACATTTGAATAGGTACGGTTTATCCCAGATATAATGCTGGACTTCTTTGAAGAATTTCTTTCATTGCTGATGTGTCCATTCCAACAGCCATTTTCCCGATACTATGTAGTTTACATAGTCAGCATACCAAGGGACTTCATATTGTTTGATGGCAAACAACTATTCATCTAGAAAAGTTTCTTTGATTATCAGTTCATTGCCAGCTGTTTCGCCATTCTCGAGCCTCGATAAGTGATCTGCCACTTGGTTTTCTGTCCATTTCCTGTCTCGGATCTCCACGTCAAATTCTTGCAGTAGAAGTACCCAACAAATCAATCTAGGATTGACATCTTTCTTCGCGATCAGGAATTTGATTGTTGAATGATCTGTGTAGACCACCACCTTGGGACCCAGCAGATATGAGCGGAATTTATCAAAAGAAAACACAACTGCGAGAAAATTCTTTTCAATTGTTGTGTAGTTGAGTTATGCTTCATTCAGAGTTCTGCTGGAGTAGTAAATGGTGTGGAAATTTTTTGCTTTGTGTTGTCCCAAAACTGCACCTATAGTAAAATCACTAGCATCACACATCACCTCAAATAGAAGGGTCCAGTCTGGTGCTACTATGACGGGGGTAGAGACCAGCTTCTGTTTTAAGATCTCAATGGAGGAATTCATTGGTTAAGTTGAAAGTCACATCTTTCTCCAGCAGATTGCATAGAGGTTTAGCAATCTTGGAGAAGTCTTTGATAAATCTCTTATAAAAGCCTGCATGTCCGAGAAAACTCCGAATCCCTTTCATAGATGATACAGAGGTAGTTTTTCAATTTTCTTGATCTTTGCTTTGTCTACCTCGATTCCCTTTTGTGAGATCCGTTGTCCTAGGACAATCCCTTCTTGCACCATGAAGTGGCATTTCTCCCAGTTTAGAACCAGGTTGGTATCTTCGCATCTTTGTAACATTTTTTCCAAATTTTGCAAGCAGTGGTCGAACGAGTCTCCAAAAACAAAAAAATCATCCATGAAAACCTCCATACTTTGTTCCAGCATGTCTGAGAAGATGGCCATCATGCAATGTTGAAATGTGGCAGAAGCATTACATAGTCCAAATAGCATCCTGCGGAATGCAAAAGTACCATATGGGTATGTAAAAGTGGTTTTCTCTTGATCTTCTAGGGCGATGGCAATCTGATTGTACCCCGAGTATCCGTTCAGAAAATAATAGATTTCATGTCCCGCTGGTCTGTCTAGCATCTGGTCAATGAATGGTATCGGGAAATGATCTTTCCATGTTGCTTTGTTCAGCTTCCTGTAGTACATGCATACTCTCCATCCAGTCACCATTCTTTTTGGGATCAACTCATTCTTTTCATTGGTGACTACAGTCATTCCTCCTTTATTTGGTACAAATTGCATATGACTAACCCAAGTGCTGTCAGAGATGAGGTAAATGATGTCAACATCCAACCATTTGATAATTTCTTTCTTTAGGACTTCCTTTATGATTGGATTTAATCTCCATTGATGCTCCACTGTGGCTTTATACTCGTCGTTCATCAAAATTTTATACATGCATAATGATGGACTAATGCCTCAAATGTCTGCTATAGTCCAGCCAATACCTTTCTTGTGATCACGTCGCACTTTTAGCAACTTATCTTCCTACACCAATGTTAGCAACGAAGAAATAATCACAGGTAAATCAGAAGAATTTTTTAAGAATGCATACTCGAAAGTGGCTTTAGTTCCAGCTGCGGTGGTTCTTCAATCGAGGGCTTGATTCACTCATTTTTTGGTAATTCCAAGCTTTCCATCTGTGGTGTCGATCTGAAGCGAGAGGGTCTGTCAATATAGTTGATACATTCCAGAATTTCATTATCTAGTTCGCTCTCAGTCATGTTGGTGATGCAAGCTTCAAGTTTGTCAGTGGAAAGTTGCATTGCATCAGTATTCTAGATAATACTATCTATTACATCACGTCTGAAACATTCCTCATTCTTTTCGTCATTCGGGAATTTCATGGCTTTGAAAACATTGAATGTAACTTCTTGGTCCTGTACCCTCATGGTTAGTTCACCTTTTTATACATCAATAACGGGTCGACCTGTGGCCAATAATGGTCTCCCGAGGATGATAGATACATATTTATCTTCCTCCATGTCAATGATAATAAATCTTTAGGGAAAATGAATTTTTCGACCTTGACCAATATATCTTCCACTACACCTCTCGGAAATGTGAGCGATCTATCAACAAGTTGAAGAGTAACTGAGGTGGGCTTTGCTTCTCCAATCTGCAGTTTCCTGTAAATAGAAAAAGACATGAAGTTAATACTCGCACCTAAATCACACAAAGCCTTACCGAAGTAATGTTCTCCTATGGTGAAAGGGAAAGTGAAATTTCCAGGATCTTTCAACTTTGAGGGACGCTTTCTCTGAATGATGGCGCTGCATTCTTCTGTCAATGCTACTATCCCATAATCTCCCAATCTTCGCTTTCATGACATAATAGCTTTCATGAATTTGACATAGCTGGGCATTTGTTCCAACGCTTCTTCAAATGGAACGTTGATATGCAGCTTTTTGAAGATTTCCAAGAATCGAGCAAACTCCTTATCTAGTTTATATTTTTGGAGACGCTGTGGAAATGGTGGAGGTGGAGTGAATCTTTCTCGATCATTTTATTTTTACTCTTTTTTTCTCCATCTGTGGATCTGCTTCGCTGCTTTCTTTTGGAACTTCCTCAATGGATGCCTTGATTCCAACATCTTTGTTGATCTCAGTACCGCTTTTCAAAGTGATGGCTTGACATTGCTCCTTCCCTCTGTTCCTTGGATATGGCTCTGTGTTGCCAAGAAAGGTACCTAACGGTCTGTAACTCTAAGCATTGTCCAGTTGTCCCAATTGATTTTCCAATGCCGTTATAGAAGCTGATTGGCTTTGAAATATTACATCGTATGTTGTTTGTTTCTTTTTCATCTGGGCAAGCAATTTTGCTATCCCTGGTTCTTTTTCATACTCATGGCCTTTGTTTTGCTGTTGGAATCCAGGTGGTGGATTTTTCTTTTGCCCTGAATTGTTGCTCCATGCGAGATTAGGATGATTCCTCCAACCTAGGTTGTAGTTATTGGAATATGGATTGTTTCATTATCTGTTGAAATTACTGACATAATTCACCGTCTCATCATGTTGGTTGTATGATTCTGCCTATGGTGCTCCTCCATATGGTGAATTTGTGGAACCGGTGATGTTCACAACTTGCGTGCTAAGTGTTTCCAGGCTTTTGCAATTTTGATCCAGCTTGGCATTCATTGTTGTGTTGGCTCCTACTTTATGGATTCCTGCTATTCGTTGGATCATTCTCCTTTCTGTTGGCCACAATGAATTATTTTTGGCCATTTCTTCAATTAAGTCCCAGACATGATCTTCTCATTTTGCCATTAAAGCTCCTCCAGCAGCAGCATCTATTGTGGTTCTTATTAATCCATAAATTCCATTGTAGAAGGTTTGGTCCTGTAGCCACTTTGCAATCTTATGGTAAGGACATTTTCTGAGCAACTCCGTGTATCTCTCCCAAGCTTCACAGAGGGATTCTGAGTCATGTTGCACAAATGATGTGATGTCATTCCTCAGCTTTGCAGTTCTGGCTGGTGGAAAATATTTTGCAAGGAATTTGGTGGTTAGAGTGTTCCAAGTTGTGATGGAACCTGTTGGTAGTGAATGTAGCCAAGCCTTAGCTATGTCTTTCAAAGAATATGGGAACACATGCAGTCTCATTGCTTCTTCTGCTCCTTTGTTGTAATTGAATATGCCGTAAACTTCCAGGAAGTTGCTGATGTGGGCATTAGGATCTTCAGTTACATTCCCTCAAACTGAACTGATTATTGTATCATCTGAATACATGTTTTGATGTCACATGCATGTTCTGGTAAGGGAGGAAGTACGATACATGATATAAAACCGTCAACCACCAGAATAGTTCTGTCTCGAATGGGAATTGGTGGTGCAACCTCCAAAGGTTCGGGTTCTTGAATGTTAAAGTTGATCAGTGCTTCTTGGCCTTCTCGCATTTCCCTTCTCAACTGTCTGATAGTTCTTTCAATCTCTAGGTCAAGCGGACAGATTTCAAAGCTTCTACTCCTTCTCATGTTGTGTCTGAGAACCTGAAACACAAGAAAAAAGAAATAATAAGTAAAAATAAATTAGACACAAGTAAAAGTATATAACCCCAAAATTAATAGTGAAAGATAAATAGTTCCCCGGCAACGGCGCCAAAAACTTGATTGGTGGTAAACACACACGTAACGCAAGCGCACGTATCGCTCAAGTCATATAAAATGTATCGATCCCACGATTATCTAATTGATTGGTTGTTGATTGGGTGGTGATTTTAAACTAAAGATAAGTAAATAAAACAGTGCAAGAGTAAATTTAAGAAAAGATTAATATTATGAAACTATCTAACGTTGTGAATTCTTCCAATATCTTTTAAAGATGAAGTGATTATCTCATGTTTGTGTAATATATCAGTTTACTGACCTGGAACATGAAAATATGCAAAAGCCTCTGTCGATGGTCAGATGCAAACACCCAAAGTAATCTAATTAATCATATGTCTATGTTAACCAAATTACTTGAATTCATTAAGATTAAGTTCCAATTGTGGCCACCCTCACCCGACATGTATATGTCTATCCTGGAAAGAAATCTACCTAAGGATCATTTTCCCAAGGTGAGATTGTGAGCTATTGAGTCTAAGGCTGAAACCTAAAAATATAGAGTGATTGCTAAGCCTCTAACGCAGATGTTAAAAAAAGACTCTTTTGCTTGGACCCCAACAGCAGAACACGCTTTTGATGATCTAGAAAAAACCATGACAACAGACCCCGTCTTGGCTTTACCAGATTTCTCACACCCATTCATAGTTGAGTGCGATGTATCTGGTGTAGGGCTATGGGCTGTTCTAATGCAAAGAAACCGCCCTATCGGTTGTTAGGGATATGCCCTATACCCAACTTGTGGATGAGCTATATGTACATGTATTTGTAATATTTTCATTAATTAATAAAATGTAAATCTTTATTATACGTGTCTTACATAACTTATATGAATCATCAACACTGTAATAAAGCCCTTGAAGTAATAAGACGATGGCTTCCACGCCTTATGAAAATCATTACTCTTAAATGTTCCTAGTCATACTTTTGTGAATAATCTGGGCGTTCACAAAGCGGAGAGACTAGCATGATGATATGATCCGCCCTTAAGTGGGGTAGCTGATCTCATAGGCTACTAGCGGAGATCCGTCCGCTTGGTGTATCACATGGATGCATGAGTTGCTCATGTCCATCGAACTGACCGCCGTAAGTTTTCATATGGAGTGTTTATCCCATGTGTCTGTCAGAACTTTCATGTATCGATTATATGACTAGTCCTTAGACTTGAGGTCTTTACAATCTTATGTGTGGATCAAATAACTTTGACATTCTCCTTCCCCGGTTCAAAAGATTCGGTCATAAGGGTATGATTGGGTCATTTGTTGAAAAAAATTGAAGTTTGTAAAGATACAACAGAGAATCGCCACTCTCTCGGATAATATTTTCTTATAAGAGTAGTATTCCAGTTCGCGGGTTGATATGTGTGATCAGTGCTTGAGACCGTGGCCACAGCGGAAGAATCATGTGAGATTCTTGGGTTAGCACGATTCATGACACTATCAACATCATACCTTTGACCATATGGGTAGACACTTTTCGTACCCTAGGTCAATAGGTGGGGATATAGTGAGGCGAGAGACCGTATCATATGTAAATCGCATACATAATGGGTATATATATATTTCCTTCTCATTTGAGGGCTTTGGCATGTTGCTAGATGTCAATCTTGGTCATTGAAATCGAACGACCATCTGATCGGAGGATAATTTATGTTCGATTAAATTATTACGATTCATTTCATGTCCAACTTGAGGGGAACCCAAAAGGTCACACACAACAAAGTCGAAATCAATGGTTAACAGTGCATAATACATATTTAACAGCATATATGATTGCTGTAGGAATTGTTCATAAATGGTTCAATATGTTTAATTATTGAACAGATCATTTATGATGTTCCATAGTGGCTTAGGGATTGGTGAATGACGATAGGGGCACGTTGGGGATTGGAATAAAAAAATACTATGCATGTGAATAGTACCGCGTGAATAATAATAATTTTTTGTTATTTTTGTTATTTGTTTTGAATTCCAATTCAGCCCAAACTCTTATTAGGATTTTATAATCTCATTAAACCACTAAATTAAGATCTAATGGCTAAGATTAAATTGGCTTTTATCCCACATCAGATTCTTAATTAATTTTGTTGTCTTTGGAGCACTATATAAACCCAAAGAATTCTTCACAAATTTTTGCACCAAACCTTTCAAATCTTGGGTTTATATAAGTGAGAAACTCTAACGTTTTAAGAGTAAGCCACTGATTTTGAGGATCCTTAAGTCTAATTGACTAGAGGAACCTCGAGTTAAAAGTTTTGAGGTATTTGCCTAGGCTAGCACCAAGGGCAAAATACCCGTGCACTCAAGGCGTAGTCTTGCCGTTGAGTTTTGGCTTTGGTGTATGCATCTTTGGAGGCCACACACTTGGGTGGTTCTTTAGAAAGTGGAAGAGCTTTCTGAGTTCGAGAAAAGCTTGTAGATTGGAGGGAGGGCTGGAGGAGTCTACGGTTCAAGTAAGTCTTTTTCTTTCTTTATTTTAATTAGAGTTATTATGATAGTTAGCATGTTTAGGTTTATGTTCTTTGCATGTTTTATGAGTTTTATGCTTAGAATATATAGTAACATGCCTAGGCTTGTAGAATAATCAAAACAAATGGGTCTTGGGCAAAGGGAAAGCGACATCATAATTTTAATTATTTATTTTTCCGCTGCGCACTCGCGGCCGCTTCCTACAGTGGTATCAGCGTGCCATTTTTGTTTGGATTAGTTATCACTCATTTGAACTCGAAATTAGGTGTTTAAAAGCTCGTTGGAAAGCTAACACCCTGAACTTAATTTTAGGTATAAGTTTTGCATGATTTGGTTAAGATTTGAATTGTGAAATTACATTTAAAATTCACGCATCTGCAGACAAATATGAATAGTAAATTTATTTGAATAAAATAAAATACAATATCATAATTAAATTTTATTCAAAGTTATTTAATGCCTAAAATAATTACAACATATTAAAACTCATATGCTTGATAATTGTATGTATGATTAGAATTGGCATGATTATTTTAGGGTGCAAGCATCTAGAGACTTTCTAAGAAATAGAGAGTGTATTGCTTATCCCTTAGCTAAGTAGTTATTCCGTGATGAACTTAGAGATTTATTACCTTTAAGGCTAATAAATATAAATCACTTGTTTATAATAAAAGACATTATAAAAGATACAAGTGGGGTGGGACCAAGGCGTTAATAAAACTTTCCAAACTAAAGTTAATTTAACCAAAGGTATTACTAGAGTTAGATAATGATTTGGTGTCTTCCTTCACTCACTACCTTTTTATAGCCAAAAGGAAAAGCTGTGAAGACATCTAGATAATCATTTACTCAAAGCTTACCTTAAAGCATATTTAAAGTATTGGACTAATTTGGAGGATCTATTGTTTATTCCTGTCACCAAGGCGATAAGAGCCTAAGAGGTAAGGGTATTAAGAGAGTTCGCCCCACCCTCCCTCTGGGGAATTTTCAATGGAGGAATCCATTTGACAGTTATTCACTTAAACTTGCTAAAATCCTCAATAATAATTTAAGTCTAAAATTTTCCTCCCATTGTAAAGTATAGCCCCAAATGGCTTAAACCGTATTGGCAGGACTAGGCTTTACCAGACTGACCAATACCAATTTGTCCATAAATCGTACTATTGACAATTGTTTGAATTTTCTGAGTCATAAGATGCAGCGACCCTTAGGCATGGTCTTATAACTTAGTGGCAAAGATAGGGTGTCCACAAGGACTAGCATAAGCTATGGCATGTTTGACTGCCCAACCCAATGATCAAGGAATTGTGATTTATATCATAAATTGGTTGGGAACCTACCTAATTATCGTATTTTATAATGACCAGCTCTAGTCGGAGTTATGAAATGATGATAATGGGATCCTTGCCTAAAAGAAATCCATCATATTGGGGTTGATGCGATTTGCTTAAAATTTTAAAATAATTGAGTGGGAGCAAATTCAAAATATTAAAAGCCCATGTTAGTATGAAACATTAATGAAAAATATATTCCTAATTTTAACATTCTCTCTTAACAGATGGGTTAAAATATTTCACAAACATTCAAATGGCAAACAGAGTATCACTTCGTTCCATCCTTGATGAGCATAAGCTCAAAGGGGACAACTACAATGACTAATTTAGAAATCTTAAAATTGTCTTACGACAAGAAAAGATTTTCTATGTTCTTGAAAGACATTTTCCCCATGAACCCGGAGAAGATGCTGACCAAAATACATTCGATGCTTGGAAGAAACACGTCGATGATGATGAGCAAGCAGTTTGCATAATGCTTGGCTCTATGTCGGACGAACTTCAGAAAGCTCGTGAAGATATGGATGCTCAAACCATCATCTTTCACTTGAAGGAGTTGTATGCAACTTCCGTTCATACCGTGAGATTACAAGTGTCATGTGCCTTATTCCAAACAAGGTATAAGGAAGGATCTGTTAGTGGACATGTGCTTAAGATGATTGGCCATATTGAAAAATTGGCCAACCTCGGGTTCATCATGGATCATGAGATATGTCAGTATCTAATTCTTCAGTCCTTACCAAAATAATTCTCTAACTTTATTATACAGTTTCATCTGTCTGATAAAGAAGCTACTTTAGCAGAATTGCACAATCTGATAAAGCAAGCAGAGAAGGACTTGAAACCGGAGCTTAAAACCTCCGTCATGCTTATGGGTACGGACCTGAAGCCACAAGGCCCAAAGAAAAATAAGGGCAAGGCCAAGGCTCCAGATCATCTAAAGCCCAATGGTAAGGTGGAGAAGAAAAAGGGAAATGGGAAATGTTTCTTTTATGGAAAGAAGAGTCATTGGAAGAAAGACTGCAGATCCTTGAAAGCCAAGGAAGCTAGGGAAGCCCAAGAGGCCAAGAAGCCCAATGCTTCAGGTATGTTGTATATGATTGAACTATATTCTCAAAACTCTGAACCTTCTACTTTGGTGCTTGACACCGGTTGTGGGACTCATTTGTGTAACAATGTGCAGGGCCTGAGAAACAGTAGGAGACTCCGTCATGAGGAGGTTGACTTACGCATGGGTAATGGAGCAAAATTGGCTGCATTGTGCATGGGAACTTTTTCATTAGTTTTGCCGAATGGTTTAGTTTTAGACTTAAAAGATTGTGTTTATGTACATTCTCTAGTAAAGAACATCATTTCAATTTCTTCTTTATGTAATAAAGACTTTTTATGCCTAATAAGTTGTAATGAATGTTCTATTTATTTCAATGAAATAAAATATGGAGATGGTATTTTGAATAATGGTATCTATGTCTTACAAACTAACAAAGAATGTTCAACCTCTAATATATACAATGTTAACTCGAATAATCTCAATGAATCACTTCTATGACACAATCGCTTAGGTCATATCAATGAAACAAGATTAACTAAGCTACATAAGGATGGGTATTTCAGACCCTTCAAATATGAACCTTATGGAACTTGTGAGTCTTGTTTACTTGGTAAAATGACCAAATTACCCTTCAAAGGTAAATGACAGTGTGCAACAGAGACATTAGAACTCATACATTCTGATGTATGCGGACCAGTGTCAGTCACCGCTAGAGGTGGATTCTCATAATTCATTACCTTTATCGATGATCACTCGCGATATGGGTATGTGTACCTTATGCGGTACAAATCTGAAGCCTTTGAGAAATTCAAAGACTTCAAAGCTGAAGTAGAAAACCAGCTTAATAAAAGTATTAAGTCACTAAGGTCTGACCGAGGTGGTGAATACTTAAGCAACGAATTTCAAGATTACTTGAGAGAAAATGACATTGTTTCCTAATGGACTCCTCCGGGAACTCCACAACATAATGGGGTCTTCGAAAGGAGAAATCAGACATTATTAGATATGGTCCGATCAATGATGCCAGTGTTGGACAATTATGACCCATAGCGTCACTATTTGTAAAAGACTTTGTTTTTTTGTAAAAATTAATTATGTAGCAAAGGAAATTGCCTTTTATCATTTTGTAATTAGATTACTTAAATGTGTGAATGATGAAAGTCCTTATGATTAGTTCCGAATTGATATGATATGAGACAATATCAATCCACGACGGTTTAATCATTAAATATCCCTAGTCGTAGTATTATCGAGACTGGACATCGATAATGCGGAATAGACTAGTATCACACTTATGCTTGTTATGGAAGCGTAACAACATAGTTCTCATATATTTAAGTATTGTATACTTATGCAAGTGTGGTAGGAGGTTGTGTTTTACCGATGGTACGGAAAACAGCTTCGCTCTGGATAGACCCATCAGAATCCCATTGGTAGTATGACTATGTGTCTATGGGAGTCCGCATTAGGGTACATGTATTTGGTCTTAACCTGAGACTTGCATCGCTAGTACTTGCGATAATCAATACGCTTTGGTTTTGGTTGTCCAGGACTTTAACAGGTTATGTGTACGCCTCTTCTGGGTTTATTGAGAATCGTAGTGTATTGGGTGTGATGTCAAGACGGAAGTATCACTTCAGTCATATGGAGATGATGGTCATGCAGGGATACAGAACTGGTTCTCTAAAGGGTTACAACCATCGGGATAATATGACTAGGTCATGATTATCCGATAATAAAGAGACTAGTTGCTAGTGATCCGATATATGCTTCGTACGGGGCAAACACTATTCCAGCCCCATACCTTGCATGTGACATCCGATATTGGATCGAGATACGCAATAATACGTATACTACGTCTGACATAGATTATATATTCCATTAAGAATATTTCTGGAGAATTGGGTAGGCATGGCGCTTTGCTAGAAGCCAACATTGTCTCGTAAATCGGTAAGAACGTAGTACGAGGTACGTACGTGTTCGGATAGTCCGACGACCGGATTTACTGCCAACATATCCAGGGATCTCTTGGGTCGCTTCCCAAAGATTCACCGATGACGTATGATTCGAGCATAATTAATCTGGGATTAATTGCGGAGAGATTTTATCTAGGATAAAATACTATTAGAAGAGAGAACGATTAATTTGGAATTAATTGATAAAATAATATATTCGATATATTACATGAAATTAGATTTCGACGCGGAATTAAAATTAGATTTTAATTCGGGCAAACGAGTTAATTTAGAATTAATTCGTTAGTGACGTGAATAGTAATTTTGCTAGGCATAATTATTTAATTAAATTCGATTTAATTACGTTGCGACAAAAGTTCGTTAATTCAGAATTAGCGAACCCAAGCCCAGGAGTGTTTGCGAGCCCACTCAGATTTTGAATCAAGTGGGGCCCACATGTCACATCACATGTCACATCACTTGTCACTTTAAAGTTGCTTTTTGGTGATGGGTTTTGGTGAAGTTGGTGATGACCTCTTAAACACTCCAAACTTGATGGCATTGTTGACATATACCAACTATGGTATATCATTATTTTAATTTTTGAAATTGAAATATAAAATCAACAAAAATCATTCTCTCTCTCTCCCTTAGCCATTCACGGTTTTCACAAGAAAATTACTCTCTCCATTTCTTTCTCTCTTGGCCGAACAAGGAAGGAAAGGAAGTGAAAAATTGTGGTAATTTTTCTAAAGGCTAGCACCTTCAAGGAATCAATACAAGGTGATAGGGAAACCTATTCTAAGAGCTTGGAATCACAAGACAAAGCTTGGAGCTTGGGATATCACCTTGGCCGAATTCTCAAAGGCTTCTTGGAGGAATTTTTGCTTCTCAACACATCCAATTCCGTTCAATGTAAGTGTGTTTCCGCCACTATTCTTTGCGTATTCATTCAATTTCTATGCTTAATATGATCTTGGGATTAACCTAGAAACCCAACAGCCAGGCACAAATCTACCTCTTTCATTTGGGGTATTGCTTTAGAAACTGCAACACTACTACTAAATCAAGTTCCTTCCAAGACTGTTAGTCAAACACCATATGAGTTATGGTCTGGGAAACGTCATAATCTTAGTTATCTAAGAGTTTGGGGATGTGACGCACATGTCAAGCTCACACAAACTAACAAATTGGATGATAGGGCAGTTAAATAAAAGTTTGTAGGATATGCCTTGAACTCAAGAGCATACGTGTTCTACATCCCAAATGAACAACGAACATTTGTCTCACGAAATGCTAAATTTTTAGAGAATGAATTCCTTCTCAAGAAATTTAGTAGGAGTAGACTTGACCTCGATGAGGTACGAGAAGAAAAAACTAACATAGAACTAAACCCCAGGCCCCTCAAAAGGGCAGCGACGGAACAACCACAAGGTTATGAACTCAGAAGGTCTGGTAGGGAAAGACATTAGCTTGAAAGATATGGTTTCCATATTGATGAGGAACATGATCAGGTCATTGATAATGACGATCCCACCAGTTATGATAAAGCAATGCGTGAGATTGATTCAGTCAAGTAGCTTGAGGCCATGAAATCCGAAATAGACTCTATGTATCAGAATCAAGTCTGAGACTTGGTAGATGCACCTGAAGGGATAAAACCCATAGGCTGCAAGTGGATTTACAAGCGTAAAACTGATGCAGAAGGCAACATCCAAACCTATAAGGCTATGTTGGTGGCAAAAGGTTATAGAAAAATCCAAGGAATTAACTATGAGGAAACCTGATTGCCTGTTGCAATGATAAAGTCCATTCGAATTTTACTGGCACTAGCTGCACAGTTTGATTATGAGATTTGGCAGATGGATGTCAAAATAACTTTCCTTAATGGGAACCTCATAGAGGAAGTCTATATGACACAACCTGAGGGGTTTGTATCTAAGGATGATCATAATAAAGTATGCAAGCTTAAACGATCCATTTATGGACTCAAGCAAGCCTCCAGAAGTTGGAATATACGATTTGATGAGACAGTCAAAGAATTTGACTTCATCAAAAATGTAGACGAGCCTTGTGTTTACAGGAAAAGTAGTGGGAGTGCTGTTGTATTTCTTGTATTATATGTCGATGACATATTAGTCATCGGGAATGATATTCCCATGATGCAAGCCACCAATCAATGGTTATCTCAGAATTTCTCGATGATAGATTTGGGAGAAGCAGCCTACATCCTCGGTATTAAGATCTACCGTGATAGATCTAAGAGGTTGTTAGGACTTTTTGAAAAGATTTAAAATGGAAGATTCCAAAAGAGGTAATTTACCTACTTATCATGGAATCAAATTATCTAAGGAGCAATATCCACATACTCCTTCAGATAGAGAGCGTATGAGTATGATCCCTTATGCTTCAGCAATAGGATCGATCATGTACGCCATGCTATGTACAAGACTTGATGTCTCTTATGCTCTTAGCATAACAAGCAGGTATCAGACAAATCCTGGTGAGCAACACTGGGCAGCTGTCAAAACAATCCTCAAGAATCTGAGAAAAACTAAGGATGTGTTTTTGACATACGGAGATTTTTCTGAGATGAAAGTCATTGGTTACTATAATGCGAGCTTTCAAATCGACAGGGATGACAGCAGATCACAAACAGGATATCTGTTTACTTTGAATAGTGGTGCTGTCAGTTGGAAAAGCTCAAAGCAGTCAACTATAGCAGACTCCACCACTGAAGCCGAGTATATTGCAGCATCTGAGGCAGCTAAAGAAGCAGTCTGGATAAAGAAGTTCATCACGGAACTGGAAGTGCTTCCTGCGATAAAGAATGGCATCATGATGTACTGTGAAGACACGGGCGCCATTGCTCAATCAAAGGAACCAAGGTCCCATCAGAAATCCAAGCATGTACTCAGGCGATTTCATCTCATTAGGGAGATTGTTGAGAGAAAAAAAGTTATTATAGAGAAAATACCCACAGAAGATAATCTTGCAGATTCTCTGACTAAATGGCTGACTCAACAAAAACATGATAGGCACACCTGAGAGTATGGTGTCCAGATTCATACTAGTTGGCTATAGTGCAAGTGGGAGATTGTTAGGGATATGCCCTATACCCAACTTGTGGATGGGCTATTTGTACATGTATTTGTAATATTTTCATTAATTAATAAAATGGCAATCTTTATTATACGTGTCTTACATAACTTATATGAATCATCAACATTGTAATAAAGCCCTTGGAGTAATAAGACGATGACTTCCACGCTTTATGAGAATCATTACTCTTAAATGTTCCTAGTCATAGTTTTGTGAATAATCTGGGCGTTCACAAAGTGGAGAGACTAGCATGATGATATGATCCGCCCTTAAGTGGGGTAGCCGATCTCATAGGCTACTAGCGGAGATCCGTCCACTTGGTGTATCACATGGATGCATGAGTTGCTCGTGTCCATCGAACTGACCGCCAAAAGTTTTCATATGGAGTGTTTATCCCATGTGTCTGTCAGAACTTTCATGTATCAATTATATGACTAGTCCTTAGACTTGAGGTCTTTACAATCTTATGTGTGGATCAAATAACTTTGACATTCTCCTTCCCCGGTTCAAAAGATCTGGTCATAAGGGTATGATTGGGTCATTTGTTGAAACAGATGAAGTTTGTAAAGATACAATAGAGAATCGCCACTCTTTCGGATAATATTTTCTTATAAGAGTATTATTATATTTCGCGGGTTGATATGTGTGATCAGTGCTTGAGACTGTAGCCACAATGGAAGAATCATGTGGGATTCTTGGGTTAGCACGATTCATGCCACTATCAACATCATACATTTGACCATATGGGTAGACACTTTCCGTACCATAGGTCATAGGTGGGGATACAGTGAGGCGAGGGTGTTGGATAATATGACCCATAGCGTCACTATTTGCACAGATCATTGTGTTGTTGTAGCAAATTAACTATGTAATAAGGAAATTGCACTCTCATCATTTGTGATTAGATCACCATAGATATATAAATGAAGAGAGGTCCCTATGATTAGTTCCTGGATTGAGATGATATGAGACAGTATCAGTCCACAAAGGATTAATCATTAAATATCCCTAGCCGTAGTATTATCGAGACTGGACATCGATAATGCGGAATAGGCTAGTATTGCACTTGTGTGCGTTGTGAGGGCACAACGACATAGTTCTCATATATATAAGTATTGGATACTTATGCAAGTGCGATAGGAGGTCGTGTTTCACCGATGGTACGGGAAACAGCTTCGCTCTGGATAGACCCCGCGGAATCCCATTGGTAGTATGTCTGCGTGTCTATGGGAGGCCGCATCAGGGGGGTGTATATGTATGGTCTTAACCTGAGACTTGCATCGCTAGTACTTGCGACAATCGGTAAACTTTGGTTTTGGTGGTTGGGGGACCTAAACTGGTTCTGTGTTCACCTCTTCTGGGTTTATCAGGAATCGTAGTGTACTGGGTGTGATGTCAAGATGGAAGTGTCACTTCAGACATATGGAGTTGATGATCGAGCAGGATACAGAACTAGTGCTCTATAAAAAGGTTGCAACCGTCGGGACAATATGACTAGGTCAGGATTGCCCGATTCAAATAGACTAGTTGCTTGATGTCCGATATATGTTTCGTACGGGGCAGACACATTTCCAGCCCCAGGCCTAACATGTGATCGTCCGATACTGGATCGATATACGCAATACAATACAATTGTATACTACGCTTGATATAGATCTTAATATTCTTCAAAGGATATGTCCGGAGAATTGGGTAGACTTGGTGCTTTGCTAGGAGTCGACCTTGTCTCGTAAATCGGTAAAACGTAGTACTTGGTACGTACGTGATTCGGATATTCCGACGACCGTATTTACTTACTTTATCCGGGATCTCATGGGTCGCTTCCCGATAATCCACCGATGACGCACACTCGCACTCTTGAATAATATGGGATTATATAGAAGAGAGAGAAAATTAATCTAGGATTAATTACGGAGATATTTTATCTAGGTAAAAATATCGTCTAGAGAGAGATAACGATTAATTTGGAATTAATCGGTAAATTAATATATTCGATATATTAAATAAAATTAGATTTCGACGCGGAATTAAAATTAGATTTTAATTCGGGCGAACGAATTAATTTAGAATTAATTCGTTAGCGACGTGAATAGTGAATTCGCTAGGCGTAATCATTTAATTACGACGCGACGGACAAATCGTTAATTTGGAATTAGCGAACCCGAGCCCGAGTGTGATTGCGAGCGCATTCGTATTTCGAATTCGAGTGCGACATCGCAAGTCGCATCAAGCGTCAAATCAATCAGTCGCATCAAGCGTCAAATCACTTGTCACTTTGAGTGATGTGACTTGACAACATGTCACTTTAATAAAGTAGATGTGACTTGATGGACATATGTGTAATGATGGCTTTTGATGGTTTGACTTTTAAAAGCAAATGAAAATGCAATTAAAGCTAAATGCATTTCAAATTCACATGAGTATATATAGATAACTTGAAATGAATTTCATTTTAACCATTACACAACTTCTCTCTCTCAATTTTCTCTCTTCTCTCACGCCCAAAACAGAAGAATATGGACTGTTTTTTGAACCAGAAATGGCGTGACAAATGGGAAGCAAAGAGTGGGTTTTCATGGTGAAAATTCAAGTGCTAGCACACTTACGAGTCTTGCGAAGGTGGTAGGGAGGTTCACCCATGAGCCGGGATCCGTCGGACGAGGCTTGGAGCTCCGTTTTCTCAGCTCAATCTAAAAACGTGGACAGTGGACTGCTGCAGTTCATGCGCCAAAACAGTGAGCATTTTGGCTTCATCGTCTTCAAATCGACTCAACCGATCGATGTGAGTATTCCGCTATCTTCGTCGTTGTATTTACGCATATTTTCATTGCTTGTTTGATCTTGGGACCTTAATAAAACCAACAATGGCATCAAGAGCTTAGGTTCAAGCATGAAATTTGTAGGGCTTAAAATTTGGGTAAATGTGATTTGAGCATGATTTGAATAAATTGATTGTTTGAGTATGCTTATAACATGTTTAATTTCATTTTGGTTGGACTAATTTGACGAAAAATGATTTGGGATTATTTTCCCCAAAATTAATACCTTGGCCGAATGTGAATGGAATTTTGGGATCTTGGATTTTTGATTTTTAATTCATTTGATGAGTTAGAATCGATTAGGTTGACGTTAATTTGAATCGAATTGGATTGGATTTCGAATTGGACAAAAATCCCCAAAATTAATACCTTGGCCGAATTGGTGATATGCCCTAATGTCTTGGTGTTTTTGATTTTGTGACATTGGATGTGTATAAAATCAATCGGATGGTGATTTATGTCGATTGTAGGTTCGATTGGATCGAAACCGAATCGGACACAAAATCCCTCTTTTGGCCGAGCATGGAAGCATGTAATGGGTTGATTTTTCATTTATGTGTTGGACATGTGATAATGATAATGAGCATGATTAATTGGACTAATTTGTGTTTTGAAATATTGATTTAGTTGATTAATCATGTAATGCACTTTAGGTTAATTGAATATGAATTGGATTTTGTATATTTAATTATTGGGCCTAATTTTGGAAATTGGACTTTAATGTTGTATTTGGGCCTATTGGGCTTGATTTTATCAGGTTGGATTTAGGCCAAGTGGATTGGATCCAATTGGGCCCAAAACCTTAACCATAAAGCCCAAATGCAACTAATGAACCTTTAAAGTTTAATTGGGCCTAATGGGCCAAGATTGATTTATGGGCTTATGGGGTAAATCCCGGATTGGACTTTGGTTATCGGTTTGACCCGAGTTGACCAAAAGTCCACGCCTTAAGAAATCAATTAAAAGCCCATTGGACTTTAATTGAATTGACGTTGGACGTTAATCGGTTTGAGACGCGTTACGATTAAATTTGGAATTTAAATCGTAAAAGGTTTATTAAATAAAGTGAAATATTTAATTTGGAATTGAATAGTGAATTAGTATTAAATGCATGTTAAATTTGATTTAATGATGTAGTTTAATTTAATTCATGAATTCGTACTTTAAGTACTTATTCGCAAAAACGAGTTTGACTCGAACAAAATCAAATCGTTGTTTGAACATTGGATGATCACTTAATTATCAGATTAATTAATTTGATTAGATTGATTGATAGCATGCTTATGTGTGTGAATACGTGGTTGTGTTGAATGAATAATGTATATCGGATGGATATTAGTTGGGTGGGCAATTTTAGAAATTGTTGTAATAAATTCGATTTATTAAATTGGACCTGCGTGTCCAGCCTTATCACCTTCATTCTCTTTGTATTCTCTTCTCACCTATTCCCCTCCATGTAAGAGGTTTTTCTTTAGAAGTGTAGTGTAACGGGTAGAAGTAGTACAAGTGCTAGCTTGAGTGAGAAAGGGAGAGATTTGATCTAGGATCAATGTGTAAAGTATCCATCCGCATATCATTATTATTTATTTTCATACTCGCTTTATTATGTATTTAGAATGCATGTTTAAGGGTGTATGATGATGAGACCTTAACAAAGATAATTAAATTGGTAGCCAATTTGCACGCGAAAAACCTCGTTTTATATTAAGCGATTATCCTTCCATTGAATGATTCTTGTTCAAGATCCAATTGGCATTGGTTTGTTGGCCAAAGTCAAGACCTTGTCAATTGGATGTATTTGAATCATGAGGGTTTTGTTCCACATCGGTGTCTTGTCCAAGTTGTGATTTGTTGCCCAAAGTCAAGATCACTTCTTGTCCAACGACATTGATTACGAAACTTTCCTTGTCAATGGGTCCCGCTTAACTGGAGTCATTAGGTTTGTTGTGCCAAAGCCAAGGCCTAGATGATTCGGAGGATATGGTCAGGAAAATGTATTAGATACATTGGCATAATAATATGTTTAGGACTTGGATGTCCACCTAACCGGATCTAGGAATTGGATTGGATCCAATTGATCTGTGAGATCTACCTAGTTAAATAGCATACAGCTTGTTGGCCAAAGTCAAGGTTGTATGTTATTTAATAGGATCCTAGCCCACTAGGAAACACGGTTTCCCGAGTACTCCACAGAGGGTTAGAGGCTCGACGAAAAATAGTGGGAGGTAAGTATTGAATTTGCAACAATCGTTCAATTACTCGCTAAACACGCTCATTTATATTTTACTCGTCGTATTAATCAAAAGTATTAGTTGGACTAATATTTTATGTTGTTTTAAATTATATATATAGTTGGACTATATACAAACTCATTCAATATATAGTTGATTTTATAATTGGATTATAGTAATCAATATAATTGAATTAAATGATAGTTGATTTTATAATTGGATTATAGTAATCAATATTAAAATTATAGTTGATTAAATAATTGGATTATTGTAATCATTATAATAAATAGTACCTTATTAAATTGATTAAATAGTTGGACTATTAAAATCAAGAAAGAATTGAAAGGTTGAATATTTAAAATATATAATCCTTGGGATTAATGTTTTAAATGATTTAATTTTCAATTGGGAATTAATAATAGGTTAATTTATTTGATAAAATAACTTATTATGACTAAGCCCATAATTAAGCAAATAGTAGAGCATAAAATCTTTGGAAGATTTATGTGATGATGACTTTAGTGCTTAATTAATATACTTATAATAAATCTATCTTTAGATTTAAAAGTATTAAAATTGCAATTAATAATTCTTGGAGAATTAATTGACTATTCTAGTGGAGAAAAGTCAAAGTTTGCAATTGGGCATGTAGCACAAGGTGCATATCGTTTCGACATTCCGAAACCAAGGCTTGGCCAAAGGTTTGTGAAATATTAATTGACATATCCCAAGTGACTACCATTTGGATATGGAAGACACGAAGGAATTAAAGAAAGGGCGAGGCTCTAACTTTAAAAATATTTGTCAAAGTTATGTTCACAACTAGTATTAAAATTAGATTTTAAATACTTAGTGTGGTACATAAAATATATGTATTGATGTTCAGAATCCGCTATGAGCTGGATACTGACTTCAAGCCGAGATTTCTCTGCAAATCGGAAAACGGGACGAAAGTCGCTGTTTCGACCGCAGATACCTAAATTTAGGAACTACCCTTCGGGTATGTACTTAAATTAGGAACTGTTATAATGTAACTAGTTTGACTAGAGACATTATCTCTATATCAGTGTTTAATCCGTTGCGGATAAAACCTTTATATTCTAGAACACTATGTGTTTCATTATATAAAGATGATACTGAGATAAAATACATTAGATGTAAATAACAGAATTTATATTTTGAATATAAAGAAAAATCTCAAACATATAAAATGACAAATAAATAGCTCAAATTGATTTGATCAATAGAGACTTATTTGTGGCATTGTTGTCTAGGACACAATTAAACAAGACTCGTATATCCACACTTTTGAAGAGTGGGTACTAGGACTGATTTGACTATTCAAATAAGGTCTGCGAATCTAGTTTGTTAGGTAAAGTACCTAAAATACTATTTACTTTGTAATAGTAAAAGTGCCACCGATCTGTCAGCCCTATTCATGGTGAAGTATGTGGGCCCATATCTAGCTGGCTAGATGTGAACATGAATATTTCGTGACCTTAACAGATGTAGCATCACGTTATGGTTTTGTGTTTCTTTTGAAGAATACAAATCGGAAACTTAAAGTTTCGACACGAAGTAACAAACAGATCGGCTATAGTATTATTCCACCACGGTAAGACCGTATTGGAAAATACTTAAGCAGTAAGTTTCATATGTACATGAAAGAGTACGGTGTTCTTTCATATGAGGACTCCTTCCGAGACACAGTCGTTCAGACGGTGTGTCCAACTAAAACCGAATTTTGTTGGACATGATAGGTTTATCACGAGTCGCTCTGAGCTACTATTTCCTTCTACAGGATATGTATTAACAGTGCAAAACTTATTTAGAATAAGGTTCCATGAAAATCTGTTTGACAGATGTCATATAGGATATGAACAGGAAGAAACAGGGTTTCTCATTCCTGATAATTGGGTATGCCAGGCATAACGTTTGGATGATACCAAACTAAAAGACCCAAATTGGATAAGTGCCAATATAGGTTATCCTAAGGGAAACCATAAGTATAGTACTTATAAATCTCACATGAGAACAATGTGATTGTTTCTCACCATGCGGTTTTTCCTGAGAGGAATACCGATATGCAGTGGTCAGTGGGAGGATAGTGATACTCGATGAAAATCGGAGTAATACTGTTCAAGGCACGAAGTCCTTAATGGAACACAAACAGTTCATCAATAATGAATCTGTACCATTAATCTTCAAATACACAAGAACTTCGTAGATCGGATAGAGTCAGAAAACAACCTAGGGTATGGGTTTCTGATCTAACCTCATAAAGATGTCAATCTTATGAAGGTATACCACCGACTACGTTTTGAGGAAGTGATACGAGGTATCGACTCCCTATTATGGCAAAGTGCCATGAGTCCGAAATGGATTCCATGTATAACAACTATTTTGATACTAGTTGTTGTACCACAAGGCATTGTGCCTATTGGTACATTAAACGTCTTCAAGGAAGACATACATGGATGGCAACATACCAACGTACAAAGCTAGGCTTTTGACGGAAGGTATCGTTATCAACATTGTGTTAATAACGGTTCAACCTTTTACTTGTTGCCATGGTAAATCCATTTTGAAGATGCTTGTTGATAACTGTATATTTCATTTATGAAATATGTCAGTTACAAATCAAAATCGCTTTCCTGAAAAGGAAACCTTTTGGAGAATGTTTATAACATTCTGACGATTTTGTATAACCGACAAACAAGGTTTGCGGATTATTCAATCCATGTTTGGATTGAAGCAAGCATAAAGTTCTTGGAACTGTCGTTTTGAAATAATCATAATGGTTTATGATTTGACTCAAAACAAAATAATTCTTGTGTATATAAGGAGGTTAGTGGGAGCGCACTGACAGTTAAATTCCCATAAAGCAATTGGTGAAAGCTTGGCTTTCATAGATATTCTTTCATAGAAATTCTCCGTAGAATTCTGGGAGTAACAACCTTTATTCAAGGAATAAAGATCTACTGGGATAGATTTGGAGTTGTTAACACTCTCTGAGAAATTGTACATTTAAAATGTACTTGTATTGGTGTCTCATACGCTTCGAGCATATGGAGTCACAATCGGGTCAATCCAAGTGATAGTCACTGGATTGAAATTAAGAACATCTGTTAGTATCTCAGAGAACTAAAGATGCTGTCTTAAACTATGGAGAAGGAGAACTTGAAGTGACTGGGATCACTGCAGCAAGTTTCCAAACGATTAAATACTACGGTACTATAAAGTTTGAATAACGGGACAGTGAGCTGGAAATCTTCCAAGCAAGATAACTGTTGCCGAATAAACAAAAAATGCGGATTATTGCTGCAGCTGAGGCAGCAATAGAAGTCTTTTGGATTGAAATAAATCTAATTAGATTAGATATAGTTCTGTTAGCAGCTGAGCTAGGCGTCAGCACATGCTAAGGAATTAAAGGTCTCATCGACGATCCAGATATATACTTCTATATCATCTGATTCGTTCGGATCATACATCGTGGCGATGTGATGATCGTATAAATCGCGTCAAACGATAATCAAACAAATCCGCTGACGAAAACCTTTTCTCAGCAATTTGAGCGAACCATACATAGTTCGGGTGTTGGACACTTGAGTGACTCGCTATGTGCCAAGTGGGAGATTGTTGGATAATATGACCCATAGCGTCACTATTTGCACAGATCATTGTGTTGTTGTAGCAAATTAACTATGTAATAAGGAAATTGCACTCTCATCATTTGTGATTAGATCACCATAGATATATAAATGAAGAGAGGTCCCTATGATTAGTTCCTGGATTGAGATGATATGAGACAGTATCAGTCCACAAAGGATTAATCATTAAATATCCCTAGCCGTAGTATTATCGAGACTGGACATCGATAATGCGGAATAGGCTAGTATTGCACTTGTGTGCGTTGTGAGGGCACAACGGCATAGTTCTCATATATATAAGTATTGGATACTTATGCAAGTGCGATAGGAGGTCGTGTTTCACCGATGGTACGGGAAACAGCTTCGCTCTGGATAGACCCCGCGGAATCCCATTGGTAGTATGTCTGCGTGTCTATGGGAGGCCGCATCAGGGTAGGTGTATATGGTCTTAACCTGAGACTTGCATCGCTAGTACTTGCGACAATCGGTAAACTTTGGTTTTGGTGGTTGGGGGACCTAAACTGGTTCTGTGTTTCCTCTTCTGGGTTTATCAGGAATCGTAGTGTACTGGGTGTGATGTCAAGATGGAAGTGTCACTTCAGACATATGGAGTTGATGATCGCGCAGGATACAGAACTAGTGCTCTATAAAAAGGTTGCAACCGTCGGGACAATATGACTAGGTCAGGATTGCCCGATTCAAAGAGACTAGTTGCTTGATGTCCGATATATGTTTCGTACGGGGCAGACACATTTCCAGCCCCAGGCCTAACATGTGATCGTCCGATACTGGATCGATATACGCAATACAATACAATTGTATACTACGCTTGATATAGATCTTAATATTCTTCAAAGGATATGTCCGGAGAATTGGGTAGACTTGGTGCTTTGCTAGGAGTCGACCTTGTCTCGTAAATCGGTAAAACGTAGTACTTGGTACGTACGTGATTCGGATACTCCGACGACCGTATTTACTTATATTTATCCGGGATCTCATGGGTCGCTTCCCGATAATCCACCGATGACGCACAACTCGCACTCTTGAATAATCTGGGATTATATAGAAGAGAGGGAAAATTAATCTAGGATTAATTACGGAGATATTTTATCTAGGATAAAATATCGTCTAGAGAGAGATAACGATTAATTTGGAATTAATCGGTAAATTAATATATTCGATATATTAAATAAAATTAGATTTCGACGCGGAATTAAAATTAGATTTTAATTCGGGCGAACGAATTAATTTAGAATTAATTCGTTAGCGACGTGAATAGTGAATTCGCTAGGCGTAATCATTTAATTACGACGCGACGGAAAAATCGTTAATTTGGAATTAGCGAACCCGAGCCCGAGTGTGATTGCGAGCGCATTCGTATTTCGAATTCGAGTGCGACATCGCAAGTCGCATCAAGCGTCAAATCAATCAGTCACATCAAGCGTCAAATCACTTGTCACTTTGAGTGATGTGACTTGACAACATGTCACTTTAATAAAGTAGATGTGACTTGATGGACATGATGTGTAATGATGGCTTTTGATGGTTTGACTTTTAAAAGCAATGAAATGCAAATTAAAGCTAAATGCATTTCAATTCACATGAGTATATAAGATACTTGAAATGAATTTCATTCTAACCATACACAACTTCTTCTCTCTCATTTTCTCTCTTCTCTCACGCCCAAAACAGAAGAATAATGGACTGTTTTTCTAACCAGAAATGGCGTGACAAATGGGAAGCAAAGGGTGGGTTTTCATGGTGAAAATTCAAGTGCTAGCACACTTACGAGTCTTGCGAAGGTGGTAGGGAGGTTCACCCATGAGCGGGATCCGTCGGACGAGGCTTGGAGCTCCGTTTTCTCAGCTCAAAATCTAAAAACGTGGACAGTGGACTGCTGCAGTTCATGCGCCAAAACAGTGAGCATTTTGGCTTCAATCGTCTTCAAATCGACTCAACCGATCGATGTGAGTATTCCGCTATCTTCGTCGTTGTATTTACGCATATTTTCATTGCTTGTTTGATCTTGGGACCTTAATAAAAACCAACAGAGGGACCGTATCATATGTAAATCGCATACAGAATGTGTATATATATCTTTCCTTCTCATTTGAGGGCCTTGGCATGTTGCTAGATGTCAACCTTGGTCATTGAAATCGAACGACCATCTGATCGGAGGATAATTTATGTTCGATTAAATTATCACGATTCATTTCATGTCCAACTTGAGGGGAACCCAAAAGGTCACACACAACAAAGTCGAAATCAATGGTTAACAGTGCACAATACATATTTAACATCATATATGATTGCTGTAGGAATTGTTCATAAATGGTTCAATATGTTTAATTATTGAACAGATCATTTATGAGGTTCCGTAGTGGCTTAGGGATTGGTGAATGACGATAGGGGCACTTTGGGAATTGGAATAAAAAAAATACTATTCACATGAATAGTATGCGTGAATAGTAATTTTTGTTATTGTTATTTTTGTTATTTTTTTTGAATTCCAATTCGGCCCAAACTCTTATTAGGGTTTTATAATCTCATTAAACCACTAAATTAAGATCCAATGGCTAAGATTAAATTGGCTTTTATCCCACATCAGATTCTTAATTAATTTTGTTGTCTTTGGAGCACTATATAAACCCAAAGGATTCTTCACAAATTGTTGCACCAAACCTTTCAAATTGGGTTTATATAAGTGAGCAACTCTAAGTTTTAAGAGTAAGCCACTGATTTTGAGGATCCTTAAGTCTAATTGACTAGAGGAACCTCGAGTTAAAAGTTTTAAGGTATTTGCCTAGGCTAGCACCAAGGGCAAAATACCCGTGCACTCAAGGCGTATAGTCTTACCGTTGAGTTTTTACTTTGGTGTGTGCATCTTTAGAGGCCACACACTTGGGTGGCTATTTGGAACGTGGAAGAGCTTGCTGAGTTCGAGAAAAGCTTGTAGATTGGAGGGAGGGCTGGAGGAGTCTACGGTTCAAGTAAGTCTTTTTCTTTCTTTATTTTAATTAGAGTTCTTATGATAGTTAGCATGTTTAGGTTTATGTTCTTTGCATGTTTTATGAGTTTTTATGCTTAGAATATATAGTAACATGCCTAGACTTGTAGAATAATCAAAACAAATGAGTCTTGGGCAAAAGAAAAGCGGTATCATAATTTTAATTATCTATTTTTCCACTGCGCACTCGCGACCGCTTCCCAACATCGCTTTCTTCAGCCAGACCTTAAAGGGAAAGCATTTATCCCTATCAACATACGAGAAGGAGATGCTAGCATTAGTCCAAGCCGTCCAAAAATGGAGATCATATCTCCTGGCTTCTCGTTTCACAGTTCGGACATATAAAAAAAGTCTCCAATTCTCGTGGGATCAAGCCATAGCAACCACTGCTCAATAAAAATGGTTGGTGAAACTCATGGGATATGACTTCAAGGTTGAGTACAAAAAAGGAAAGGAGAATAATGTGGCAGATGGGTTGTCTCGGAATAATGAAGGGTAGCATCATGCCAATTTGAAAATAATTCCACTATGGCTGGATACAATTAAGGAACTGGCCAGAGCTGATTCAGAACTCCAAACTTTACAACGAAACATTGAAAAATGAGAAGTTGTGGGGCCATGGACAGTAAGAGATGAAGTTATCTTCTTTAAAGGCTGAATTCTCTTGCAAGCTACATCATCCTTGGTCCTAATTATCATTCTGGAATACCATGACAACACGCATAAAGGGATACATAAGACACTCCATCAGATCAAGTCAGTTGTTTACTGGAAGAAAATGAGGAACTGGAACATAAATTCATCCGAGAATGTGGGGTCTGTCAGAGGCATAAAGTCTCTCAATCATGACCTGCTGGCTTGCTCAGTCCACTTCCAATTCCAACGCAAGTATGGAGTGATATTGTAGGCATTGCATTTTTACATGAGCTCGATGATGAGCCTCATATGGAGGCACTACCTGAAAAGTTACAGAAGTTGCGAAAAATGAATGCTAGAAGGGAGGAAAACCTCCAAAAGTAGTCCCTCATTGGATTCGAACTCACTAGCCAGCCTCTGATTCGCTCAGTCAGTTTCTGTTCAAACCTCAGCCTCGGCCCAAAACCCCCTACAACCTATGCAATCGGCCCATAACCTATACAATCCATCCACACGCCAAAACCCATGCAATCCCACATGTCCAAATTCCCTCATCAATACTTTCCAATTTAATGAGATTTGAGATCCCATCCTTACAATTCAACAAGATTTGAGATATCCTCATCACAAATTCATGAGATTTTTTACCAAAATAAATTTCCCAAATTTACATGATTTTTTTCCGCATTTGGAGATCCCTTCAAATAATTATAAAAAAGGGGACCAAATCATCAACAAGGAGGACTTTGGACGACAACCCTAGGACTTCTTCTTCTTCTTGGATGACAACAACAAAAAAAAAACCCTTGAAGCCTCTCTTCTTCTTCTTTCACCGAAATAACCAGAAGCCACCAAAATAACCAATCACCGAAAAAAAACAACCAAACAATCGAAACAACCAACCAAGAAACCGAGGAAAAACAACAAAGAAAACAACCAGCGAACCATCATAAAAAACAGAGAAAAAAACAAAAAAAAACCGAAAGAAAAACAACTAGAATCACAAAAAAAAAAAAACTAAAAACAGTCCCCAGAAAACAACCAAAACAAATCCCCAAAAAACAACAAAAAATAGCAGCCACCAACCACCGAAAGAACTGCAGCCAAATCACCAAAAATAGAAGCCATACCCATCGAAAATAGCAGCCATAACCACCAAAAAAATAGCATCCAAAATCACCAAAAATAACAGCCAAAAACCAAAAACCAGCAGCCAAAATCATAGAAAATAGCAGCCAAAACAACCAAAAACCAGCAGCCAAAATCACAAAACAGTAACCAGAAAACAACAAAAACAACAATCAGAAAACAGCAAAACAACAAACAGAAAACAACAAAATAGCTAGCAGAAACAGCAAACCAGCAACCAGAAACAGCAAACCAGCGATCCTTCCAGCGACGACCTAACGTACTTATGAGAAAACAACTTAAAAGGTAAGACCTGAGGGCACCCTTACCACATTCATTTTTATAGTTCCAGATGTTGCATGCCTGGCTGGACGTGAAATACGTCCAGCCGGGTATGCGAAGTCATACATCAAAGACAGCCAAATTTATGGTCAAATTCTTTTCTTTCCTCGGCATTTCGTTATTTATTTATTTTATCTATTTAGTGTTATCTTTTTTTTATCTTTGTGTTCGCTTTATTTGCTATTTTATTATTTCGCCTTTATTTTGTTTATGTTTTTTTTCATGTTAATAACTATACGGATATTCATGGTTATATTTTTATGTTCGTTTACATTGCATTGATGATTATGTATGTTATTATCCCTTGTGGTATATCGGATGGAAACTCATACGTAAATTCCGTAGCCGAATTCGAATGGATGTTAGTGCGGTCTGTACTTGAGATACAACTCCACGTGCAACTTGGGAAATACTAATACATGTGTGATTAACCCCCCTCTTGTTTGCTATTTATTTATTGAGGATTTTCCTGCTTTTGATTTTTTATTATAATTTTCGTTATCACCTATTGTATTTCTTAATTTAATATGTTTTTAGAACTAGGTTATTGTGGTTATTAATATTTATGGTGTGCAAATTTGTGTTTATTTTAATTACCTTACATGAACTGCAAAAGACTTGGCTATACCATTGTGTGAACCCGTCCATTATATTGGCATAAGTAAGGGACGCATTCCGTACCAACCTGTTTGAGTCTTCCCTTGCGAGGGCTGAGTGTGGCGCTTAAATCTTTCTCAGTTCACACTGAGTGGCGACTCCTTTATTCTCCGATTTAGAGTCCCCCACGGGCTACTCCGTACTCTCTATGGGATGCGAGCCCAACAGTTTCGTGGTCATCGAACATATAGGCATAGCGGTAAATCCCGCTTCTCCATCACAGATGGAGACTCCAGGGGGGATAGAGAATCGGCCCCCGAAACAATGGTCTTTTAGTTTGTCCTTCTGTGGCTTTGGCTTTGGTTAACCAGTCTCATGTATTTTGCATACCCTTCTTAGCCCCGATGGCGTCATTATCGTGAGTCACTTTCACTCAAGGCGGCGGATTCTTTATGTGATGTAACCATCACTCTTTGGCAGTACTCTAGGGTCTAAAAAAGGCGCTGCTCACATTGGTCACTCACTCTTGAGTGGGGAGAAACCTGTTGTGTGCAACCCTTCGCCGATGAGAGCCTTATCCATTACCCTTGTAAGCCCACTACGAACCATAGTCAATGTCCCAAGAAGCTCCCCACCCCCATGTTCTTGTGTTTGGGCCCATATCATTTGGATCCATTTGGGCCTCTCGTCATAGATGACGAACTTGTTGGGAACCCTTAAACTGGGATTAGTTGTATCTTTGATGATTGTGTTAGACAATTATGACCCATAGCGTCACTGTTTGTAAAAGACATTGTGTTTTTGTACAAATTAACTATGTTGTAATGAAATTGCCTTTTACCGTTTTGTAATTTATTTACTTTGATATATAAATGGTAAAAGTCCTTATGATTAGTTCTGGATTGAGATGATATGAGACAGTATCAATCCATAAAGGTTTAATCATTAAATATCCCTAGTCGTAGTATTATCGAGACTGGACATCGATAATGGGAATAGACTAGTATTGCACTTGTGCGTTTATGAGGGCATAACATATAGTTCTCATTTTTATATTAGTATTGGATACTTATGCAAGTGCGATAGGAGGTTGTGTTTTACCGATGGTACGGAAAACAGCTTCGCTCTGATAGACCCCGCGGAATCCCATTGGTAGTATGTATATGTGTCTATGGGAGTCCGCTTCAGGGTAGATGTATTTGGTCTTAACCTGAGACTTGCATCGCTAGTACTTGCGACAATCAGTAAACTTTTGTTTTGGTCATCCAGGGCTTTAACAGGTTCTGTGCACGCCTCTATTGGGTTTATTGAGAATCGTAGTGTATTGGATGTGATGTCAAGACGGAAGTATCACTTCAGACATATGGAGATGATGATCACGCAGGGATTCAGAACTATTTCTCTATTGTGTTGCAACCATCGGGATAATATGACAAGGTCATGGTTATCTGATTCAAAGAGACTAGTTGTTTGATATCCGATATGTGCTTCGTATAGGGGAGACACTATTCCAGCCCCAGGCCTTGCACGTGACATCTGATACTAGATCGCTATACGCAATACTACGTATACTACGCCTGACATAGATTATATATTCCAGTAAGAATATTTCTGGAGAATTGGGTAGGCACGGTGCTTTGCTAGAAGCCAACCATGTCTTGTAAATCGGTAAGCACGTGGTACGAGGTACTCACTTTATCGGATAGTCCGATAACCGGATTTACTGCCAACATATCCAGAGGTCTCTTGGGTCGCTTCCCAAAGATTCACCGATGACAGTTGACTCGATTAGAATTAATCTGGGATTAATTAAGAGAGAGAAAATTAATCTGGGATTAATTGAAGCTTTATTTAATCTGGGATTAAATGTGTTCGGAGAGAGAGAACGCGATTAATTTGGAATTAATCGGTAAAATAAATTTAATAGTTAAATTTGATTTTTCTATTTAATTTATTCGTATGGGCTAAAATTAATATATCAGATATATTAATATGAATTGGATTTCATTACGAAATTAAAGTCGGACTTTAATACGAACGAACGAATTAATTTAGAATTAATTCGTAAACGACGTTCGTAATATATTTGCGAGGCATCGTTATATAATTAAATTAGATTTAATTATTTAGCTACGAAAGTTCATTTAATCGGATTAAACGGATCCAAGTCGCGGTAAATGTTCGTAGAGACATTTGAATTTTGAATTCAAATGTGGGGCCCACTTCACATGTGGTAGTTGGGATGGTAGTTGGCATTTATGCCAAAACCATTTACTTTCCAACCACCTTGGAATGGTTTTTGGTGAAACCATTTACCCAACCACCTTGTTTAGGTGAAAAGGGTAAATTGGTTTTTACCAAAAGGCATCTCTCTCTCTCATTTGGTAAACACTTGAACAAACACAAACCCTAGCACACATGAATGGGCGTGAGCTTCATGGTTTCTCTCTTTGATTTTGTGGCAAAATCAAGTTAGCTAGCACTTCAAGGAATCAACAAAGGTGATAGGGAAACAACTCAAAGCTTGGAATCAACACAAGGTTGGATCTTGGAGATCTTCATTCACAACTCAAAGCTTGGAATCAACAAAGGAAGCATCTTGGATCTTCTTCTCAAAATTTTAAAAGCTCAAATCCATTCAATGTAAGTAATTCCGCAACTTATAATGAATTTATGAACACCTTTTCTTGCTTATTAGATCCTTGGCATGTTCTAGGAACACTAACAATGGTATCAAGAGCCAATTTTAAGCATGAAAATTTTAGGGTTCATGAGACTAAATTTGGGGCTTTTATGTTTTGAATATGATTTCTTCAAATTGATGCTTTGAGCATGCTTAGATTATGTAACTTAGAGTGTGCATGATTAGATTTGAGAAAAATGATTGGATCAAAATTTTATTTTCCCTTAGTGTGGCCGAATGCTCACTGCCAGTGGACTGCACTGTTTTTTTTTTTTTGTAACATGAAATGATGTGTTTAATGCATGTTTAAATGTTGATTGTTGGTTTGATTGGAATCAAAGTCAATAATGTTTATGTTAAAATCAAGAGCATGTTGAGCATGAAATGATGAATTTGATTCAATTTGTGTTGAGCATGAATGATGATTTTGGATCAATGTTGAGCATGAAATGATGAATTTTGGCTTCAATTTGTGTTGAGCATAAATTGATGGATTAAGCATGATTAATTAAGTTAATTGGTATTTTGGAAATTGAGTTTAATTAATTAATCATGGCTAATACACTTTAATTAAAATAATTGTGATATTTGGAATATTATAATTATGTTAATAAGCCTTTAATTATGAATTGGGCTAAAAGTGTGTATTTGGGCTTAATGGGCTTGGTTGACCAAGTTTGGTTTTGGACTTTTGGATTGGATCCAATTGGGCCCAAAACCAATTCCATAAAGTCCAAATACATCACTTGGCCCTTTAAAGAATATAATTGGGCCTAATGGGCCTAAATTGATTTGTTGGCAATAGGGTGATTCCTATTGGGCCTTGGCATTTTGGGTTTGATCCATTATGGCCAAAGCCCATGCCTTAAGAATCAATTAAAAGCCCATTGGACTTTAATTAAAATGACATTGGATGTTATTGGGCCTTTAGAACCCATTAAGATTGGATTTGGAATCGGAATTCTTAATTAATTGCAAATAAATAAGTTGGTAAAATATTTAATTTGGAACAAATTGGAGGATCATTAATTCAAAGATTAATTAATTGGATTAGATTGATTGAATAACATGATTTGTATGAATACATGAATGTGTTGTATGAATAATGTATATCGGATGGATATTAGAAGGGCGAGGGCAATTTTGGAAATTGTAATAAATTTAGAATTTATTAAATTGGACCTGCGTGTCCAGCCTTTTATCTCCTTATTCTTTGTATTTCTCTTCTCACCAATTCCCCTCAATGTAAATGAGGTTTCTTTATTGTATTATGTTATTGGGTAGAAGTTAGAATAGTTCTAGCCGGGGAGAGGAAATGAGTGATTTGTTCTAGGAACAATTTGTGACATATCCATCCGCATATCATTATTAATTTACTTTTTGCGCCTTATGATGTTTTAGAAGCATGCTTAAGGGTGTATGATGAGACCTTAACAAAGATAATAAATTGGTTGCCAATTTACGCGAAAAACCCTCAAAACATATTAAGCGTTTTTCCTTCCGTTGAGTGATTCTTACTCAAGATCCAAAGTTGGCATTGGTTTGTTGGCCAAAGTCAAGACCTTTGTCAATTGCGGATGTGTTTGAATCATGAGATTTTGTTCCATATCGGTGTCTTGTCCAAGTCGTGATTTGTTGGCCAAAGTCAAGATCACTTCTTGTCCATCGACATTGATTACGAAGCTTTCCATGTCAATGGGTCCCGCTTAACTGGAATCATTAAGCTTGTTGTGCCAAAGCCAAGGCTTAGTTGATTCAGAGGAAAAAGGTTAGGAAAATATATTGGATATATTGGCATATATATTGTATATATGTTTCGGACTTGGAGGTCCACCTACCGGATCTAGGAATTGGATGAGATCCAATTGATCTTAGAGATCTACCTAGTTAAATATCATACAGCTTGTTGGCCAAAGTCAAGGTTGTGTGTTATTTAACGGGATCCTAGCCCACTAGGAAACTAGGTTTCCCGAGTACTCGACAGAGGGTTAGAGACTCTCGCCGAAAAATAGTGGGAGGCTAGTATTGAATTTGCAATTTCATTCAGATACTTAGCTTTACGCGCTTTCAAATTATTTCGTCAAAATTATTTTATTAGTTGGACTAATACAATGTTATTTTTCTTGTAACAGTTAGACTGTACCCAAATATCGTTGACTAGATAGTTGGACTATCGTAGTCAAGATGACTGGAAAGGGAAATGTCCGAGACATTATCATGGGCGAAAATGTCTTCAAGGGCACGAACTTGCCGATTGGGAAATGAATCTAAGGATAGTCCTTGGAGCCGAGAGCTGCTATATATACATACAGAGACCTCTTGGGCCTAAGCCCAAACCTGATGAGCTACTTGAGCTGGAGCTTTGGAAGACTCACAGCGATGATTGTGATACTGCTCAGTCTATTATGCTTGCTTCTATGACTCAGCATTTCCGTCGACAGAACAGGACTTGGATCCCTATAACATGTTGGCGAGGTTGCAAGATCTTCACCGATCTAACCGAAGGTCGCGAGATATGAGTTAGTAAAGAAGCTCTTCCGTTCACGTTTGTCAGAAGGCATGTCTGTTGAGTCCCATGTGGCACAGATGATTGCTGACATAGATGAGCTGGCTGAGATGGGGATAGTCTTTGAGGCTGAGATTACCATAGATATGGTCCTGCAATCTCTCCCCCGACACTTGGAGACAGTTCATCATAAACTATAATTTGATGAACACTGATGATACTCTTGGAGACTTATTGTCAGTTCTCAAGGAAGCCGAGAAAGAGCTGCTTAAGGGCAACAAGCGCGAGGCGCACTTTGCTTCGACATCTCAGACACCGAGGGCTGGGCTCAAGGCGACTGGAGGTGTGAAGAAGAAGAAGCATAAAAGAAAGGGCAAGGCCAAATCGTCAAAGGCTTCTGGGAAGCCTAAGGACAAATCTCAGGATGTTTGCCTCCAGTGCGGCAAGCGGGGTCACTGGAAGCGTGACTGCCGCGAGTACAAGGCGCTCCAGAAGGAGATTAAAGCGGGCAAGGCACCGGCTTCAGGTATGTTTGTTATTGAGATAAACATGACTACTTCTAGTTTAAAAATTGGATTTTTGATTCTGGTTGTGGTACTCACATATGTACTGATGTGCAGGATCTGCAGATTAGCAGGAGACTGACCTCAGGGAGATTGATCTACGCGTCGGAAATGGGGCACCAGTCGCCGTTTTGGCCGTTGGCACTTTTGTTTTAGAACTGCCTTCGGGGCATGTACTTAAACTTTCAGATTGTTATTATGTACCTAGTTTGACTAGGAATATTATCTCTGTATCTTGTTGACCCAATGCGGGTACACTTTTGTATTCCGAAACACTGGGTGTTTTGTTTATAAAGATGATTTTGAGATATGTTCTGCTGATGCTAATAATGGTCTTTAATTTTTAAATATAAATCAATCTCAAACATATAATGTAACAAACAAAAGGCTTAAAATGAGTAATAAAGATGAAACTTATATGTGGCACTGTCGTCTGGGACATATAAATAAGACTCGCATATCCACACTTTTGAAGAGTAGGTACTTGGATGGATTTGATCCAAATTCATATGACGTGTGCGAATCTTGCTTATTAAGCAAAAATGCCTAAATCACCTTTTAGCGGTAAATATGAACGCGCCACCGAATTGTTAGCCCTCTTTCATAGTGACATATGTGGGCCCATGTCTAGCCAGGTTAGAGGTGGATACGAATACTTCGTAACCTTTACGGATGATGCATCGCGTTATGGTTATGTGTATCTTATGAGACACAAGTTGGAAACTTTTGAGAAATTCAAAGAGTTTCAACATGAAGTTGAAAAATAGACCGGCAAGAGTATTAAGACATTACGGTCGGACCGTGGTGGCGAATACTTGAGCAATGAGTTTCTAGATTACTTGAAAGAATATGGTATTCTTTCACAGTGGACTCCTCCTGGAACACCGCAGTTAAACAGTGTGTCCGAACGGAGAAACCATACTTTGTTGGACATGGTAAGGTCTATGATGAGTCGCACTGAGCTACCTATTTCCTTATGGGGACATGCATTAAACAGTGTAATTCTTATTTTGAATAAGGTTCTGTCAAAGTCTGTTCATCAGACTCCGTATGAGATATGGACAGGAAATAAACCGGGTTTCTCATTCCTGAAGATTTGGGGATGCTGAGCATACATCAAACATTTGGAAGGTACCAAACTTGAACCCAAATCGGATTAATGCCTATTCGTAGGATATCCTAGGGAAACCAAAGGATATTACTTCTATCACCCACGAGAGAACAAAGTATTTGTTGCTCTACATGCGGTTTTCCTTGAGAAGGAATTCCTAAATGCAGTGGTTAGTGGGAGGAGGTAGAACTCGATGAAAATCGGAGTGATACTGTTCCTGGCATAGAATCCTCAACGGAACAAGAACAGTCCATCCGGGATGAGACTGTACCACAATCTTCTATTACACAAGGACCGCGTAGGTCGGAGAGAGTCAGGAACAACCTGAGAGGTATGGGTTTCTGATCTCACCTCATGTAGATATTAATCTCATTGAGGATAACGAACCGGCTACGTATGAGGAAGCGATACAAGATATCGATTCCGCTTTATGGCAAGAGGCCATGAAGTCCGAAATGGATTCCATGTACACCAATCAGGTTTGGACACTGGTTGATGCACCAGAAGGCGTAAAGCCTATTGGATGCAAATGGGTCTTCAAGAAGAAGACCGACATGGATGGCAACGTACAAACGTACAAAGCTAGGCTTGTAGCGAAGGGGTATCGTCAACGACATGGTGTCGATTATGACGAAACTTTCTCACCCGTTGCCATGATTAAATCCATTCGGATAATGCTTGCTATTGCTGCATATTTCGATTACGAGATATGGCAGATGGACGTTAAAACCGCTTTCCTTAACGGAAACCTTTTGGAGGATGTTTATATGCAACAGCCTGACGGTTTTATCGTGCCTAGACTTGCAAACAAGGTTTGTAAGTTAAATCGGTCCATTTATGGACTGAAGCAAGCATCGCGGTCATGGAACCAACGTTTTGATGAGATCATAAAAGAATATGATTTCATTCAAAACGAAGATGATCCTTGTGTATATAAGAAGGTTAGTGGGAGAGCACTGACTTTTATTGTCCTTTATGTTGATGATGTATTGCTTATGGGCAATGACATTCCCATGTTAACATCGGTGAAAGCTTGGCTTTCATTAAAATTCTCCATGAAAGATCTGGGAGAAGCAGCCTATATTCTAGGAATAAAGATCTACCGGGAGATAGATCTAGAAAGCTGCTTGGACTCTCCCAGAGCACGTACATTGACAAAGTGTTGAAAAGATTCAACATGGATCAGTCCAAGAGGGGACTGTTACCAGTGTCACATGGCATCACTCTATCTAAGGACATGTGTCCTAAAACTCAAGATGAGAGAAACAGCATGAGTCGGATACCGTTCGCCTCGGCAGTCGGATCGATCATGTATGCCATGATATGTACGCGACCTGATTCTCGTATGCTTTGAGCATGTGTAGTCGCTATCAGGCCGATCCAGGTGATGGTCACTGGATGGCGGTTAAGAACATCCTTAAGTATCTTAGACGAACTAAGGATGCTTTCTTAGTTTATGGAGATGGAGAACTTGAGGTAACTGGGTATACCGATGCAAGTTTCCAAACCGATAAAGACGACTCTAAGTCGCAATCCGGGTACATATTTTGTTTGAACAACGGAGCAGTAAGCTGGAAATCTTCCAAGCAAGAGACTGTTGCCGATTCAACACACAAGCAGAAGCAGAGTATATTGCTGCAGCTGAAGCAGCAAAAGAGGCAGTTTGGATCCGTAAATTCCTAATTGGATTAGGAGTAGTCCCGTTAGCAGCTGAGCCCCGTTCCATTGTATTGTGACAATAACGGGGCTATAGCGCAGGCTAAGGAACCGCGATCTCATCAACGATCCAAGCATGTTCTTCGACGTTTCCATCTGATTCGTGAGATCATACATCGTGGCGATGTGAAGATCGAGAAGGTCGCATCAGATGACAACATTGCAGATCCGCTGACGAAAGCTATTTCACAGCAAAAGTTTGAGAGACATATACATAGTTCAGGTATTAGATGCTTGAGTGACTGGCTATAGGCCAAGTGGGAGATTGTTAGACAATTATGACCCATAGCGTCACTGTTTGTAAAAGACATTGTGTTTTTGTACAAAATTAACTATGTTGTAATGAAATTGCCTTTTACCGTTTTGTAATTTATTTACTTTGATATATAAATGGTAAAAGTCCTTATGATTAGTTCCGGATTGAGATGATATGAGACAGTATCAATCCATAAAGGTTTAATCATTAAATATCCCTAGTCGTAGTATTATCGAGACTGGACATCGATAATGCGGAATAGACTAGTATTGCACTTGTGCGCGTTATGAGGGCATAACGGCATAGTTCTCATTTATTTAGTATTGGATACTTATGCAAGTGCGATAGGAGGTTGTGTTTTACCGATGGTACGGAAAACAGCTTCGCTCTGGATAGACCCCGCGGAATCCCATTGGTAGTATATATGTGTCTATGGGAGTCCGCTTCAGGGTAGGTGTATTTGGTCTTAACCTGAGACTTGCATCGCTAGTACTTGCGACAATCAGTAAACTTGGTTTGGTCGTCCAGGGCTTTAACAGGTTCTGTGTACGCCTCTATTGGGTTTATTGAGAATCGTAGTGTATTGGATGTGATGTCAAGACGGAAGTATCACTTCAGACATATGGAGATGATGATCACGCAGGGATTCAGAACTAGTTCTCTATTGTGTTGCAACCATCGGGATAATATGACAAGGTCATGGTTATCCGATTCAAAGAGACTAGTTGCTTGATATCCGATATGTGCTTCGTACGGGGCAGACACTATTCCAGCCTCAGGCCTTGCACGTGACATCTGATACTGGATCGCTATACGCAATACTACGTATACTACTACGCCTGACATAGATTATATATTCCAGTAAGAATATTTCTGGAGAATTGGGTAGGCACGGTGCTTTGCTAGAAGCCAACCATGTCTTGTAAATCGGTAAGCACGTGGTACGAGGTACTCACTTTATCGGATAGTCCGATAACCGGATTTACTGCCAACATATCCAGAGGTCTCTTGGGTCGCTTCCCAAAGATTCACCGATGACAGTTGACTCGATTAGAATTAATCTGGGATTAATTAAGAGAGAAAATTAATCTGGGATTAATTGAAGCTTTATTTAATCTGGGATTAAATGTGTTCGGAAGAGAGAGAACGCGATTAATTTGGAATTAATCGGTAAAATAAATTTAATAGTTAAATTTGATTTTTCTATTTAATTTATTCGTATGGGCTAAAATTAATATATCGGATATATTAATATGAATTGGATTTCATTACGAAATTAAAGTCGGACTTTAATACGAACGAACGAATTAATTTAGAATTAATTCGTAAACGACGTTCGTAATATATTTGCGAGGCATCATTATTTAATTAAATTAGATTTAATTATTTTGCGACGAAAGTTCGTTTAAAGGATTAAACGGATCCGAGCCGCGGTAAATGTTCGTAGAGACATTTGAATTTTGAATTCAAATGTGGGGCCCACTTCACATGTGGTAGTTGGGAGGGTAGTTGGCATTTATGCCAACCATCTACTTTCCAACCACCTTGGAATGGTTTTGGTGAAACCATTTACCCAACCACCTTGTTTAGGTGAAAAGGGTAAATTGGTTTTTACCAAAAGCATCTCTCTCTCTCATTTTGTAAACACTTGAACAAAACACAAACCCTAGCACACATGAAATGGGCGTGAGCTTCATGTTTCCTCTCTTTGATTTTGTGGCAAAATCAAGTTAGCTAGCACTTCAAGGAATCAACAAAGGTGATAGGGAAACAACTCAAAGCTTGGAATCAACACAAAGGTTGGATCTTGGAGATCTTCATTCACAACTCAAAGCTTGGAATCAACAAAGGAAGTATCTTGGAGATCTTCTTCTCAAAAATTTTAAAAGCTCAAATCCATTCAATGTAAGTAATTCCGCAACTTATAATGAATTTTGAACACCTTTTCTTGCTTATTAGATCATTGGCATGTTCTAGGAACACTAACAGATTTGGGGCCAAAAGTTCTTAAAATAATGATTGGACCACCTTGTGTTTGGGACCCCTATCATTTGAAGTTATTTTAGCCACCTTATCGCAAAAGTGTAAACCTGTTGGGCTTTTTTAAACTGGACAAGTTTTTACACCTCGTGATAACTGATTGAATCAACTTAAAATTATACGGGCCAACTTGTATGAAAACCTTGATGGGATTTAGAAGGTCCAAAAATGATCCGAATATGCCAGATACATGATTCTGATATCCGCACTGGCTTTCATCTAGGAAGGGTAATCCTTGTTATGGAAAATTTGGATACTTTTTAAGATATCTCTAAGTCCATCCTGCCACAACCGTGATTACCGAGGGCCCAATTCATCATTTCTAGGCAATTACACGATCCCCATAATAGGCTTAGTCAATATTTTAAATGGGTGGTCTTTGTCTTTTACTGATGAAGAGGGACTGAGGTAGCCAAGGTTCACCCCTATAGCGTAAGAGAGAACGATTTTGTGTACCCCACATTGGTGCATAAAATGAGCCATACCTAGGGCAGAAATGGACTTACCACGAGTGTGGGAGGAATAATGTCGGAAGGGTATATGCTGTTTTGATAACCACATGCATCTCATGCATCTCATATATACACGCATCATGCTAACCCCTTGTCATAAAAGCCATCATAGATATCAGTTGGGTTAGAGAAGAATGAAGACTTGTCAAGAAAGGATTAACTAGCATGGATGTGTCAGACAGTGAAGATTCCCGTGTGGATCAATTAGAGTCCAACATCACCAAAATTACCGAGTAACTACAAGCTTTGACCAACGTTATGGCCAGTCTGACAGTACCCCGCACAGTGGGAACAAAAAACAACTGGGATGGAAGACGTGAGGAGCCCCCGAATAGAGTGAGTAAAAAAATCCATGTTTTGATGATGATATGGCAGAGTATGCCGCAGAAATGATAGTTGGGCCTTAGGTAGAGTTTCAGAAACTCATAGAACAATTAGAGTCAGTTACCCGCAAGATGAAGGGAAAACATGAAGATCTATTAGACTATGATGCGATGACTTTCAAAGAACAGCTGCCTCCCCAGTTTTAGAAGCCTAACATGGCCAAGTTCAACGGAAACAGAGATCCAATGGTCCATCTCTGACAATATGTTTCAGTGATGAGTTCAGTGGGTTTGTCAAAGCGTCAGGTGTAGAAGATGTTCGGGATGTCACTGGAAGGGGCATCCATAGTATGGTATCATGGCCTAGAGAAAAAGGTAAGGGATGACTGGAGGGCATTAACAGAGGCCTTTCTGAACCAATATGTCACGAACATGGAGATAGACTTTTCGCTCCGTGACCTAGAAAACACCAAACAGAAGCCAGAAGAGACCTTCAAAGATTATATGGATCACTGGAGAAGCCAGCTCTTGAAGATGCAGACACGACCCTCAGAGAAGGACCAGATTAAGATGATCATTAAGGGCACCAAACCATCCATTTATAACAAGCTGAGAAGGATGACCTCCATGATTAGCGACTTCCGACAGTTAAGAGAAACTATCATGGATATCGAGGAAGAGGAAGCCGAGAACATGAAGTTTTACATCCAGAATAGAAAGACCATTGGGGGGGATTTAGGGACCAAGCTTGCTCATGCTGAGGTTGCTGCCATCAGAAACAGGCGATTCTCTAATTTTGGTAGACCTTTGTCAAAGATTTTGAAAAGATGAAGAGGCAAAGACTCCTAAAACCCTTAGAACCTAAACCAATTCAAAACCCTGTGCAACACTACCTCGACCTAAACCTATACTGTCAATTCCATCAGCAAAATGGCCATGAAACTGACAACTACACCCGCCTTAGGCATGAGATCCAAAACCTCATTAACACCCATAAGGTATCCACCTGGAAAAAGAATAACCCAACACACACAGAACCCACTACCTAACTACCACTCCGTTCCACCATCCACCTACATAATCAACTTCGGCTTGCCCGAGAGCTTTTTCCTCCAAACTCTCAACCACCAAGCTTTTTGCATGGGGATATGGGACATCAGCAGTGAAGATGAAATAGAGCAGGGGAGAAATTTCTGGGAAAAATTCTTGAGTACTGACGAAGAGGAGGTAAAAGGGATGAAGCTGATGGAATGCTTTGTGAAAGCCACATGGTATCAAAGAGAGCCTAAACCCATAGAAGTCAATGGGATCATAGTACCAGGATTCGAGATCTTCAAGGATGTGGTGGGCAAAGAACCACATGTAGAGGAAGTTGCAAAAGAGGAAGATAAATGGGAAGAAGAACTACTGCATTTGGAGAATCTGACGCACGAAGAAAGTAAGAAGACGGAAGAAGACAAGACTGCAAATTATGAATATGTTTATTTTCCTGACTTATTTGATTTTTAATCCTGCATTTATTAATCATAAAGACATTGATTTTGCTTACTTGTTCGAGTCTTTTCCTATTAGTCCGCATCATAACATGCATGACATGAGCATATTTGACATTAACTCAACAAAGACAAATGCATTTAATCTTGGTACATGTGAAAACCCCAAGGAAATGTCAATTGCAAGTGAGGTTACCTCTGATGAGCGGAAATAATTAGAGAGAATATTAATAAAATATGCAAAAGTATTCACCTGGTCCTATAAAGACATGCCAGAAGTGGACATGGGTATTGCCCAGCACATGATACCAACCTATTCGAACATGAGACCAGTAAAACAGAAGCTCCGAAGAATGAGGCCAGAATGGGCCAAAAAGGTTAGGGAAGAAGTCAAGAAACAGATAAATGTGGGGTTCTTAGAGGTGGTGAAGTACCCCGAATGGTTAGCCAACATTGTGCCGGTACCGAAGAATGATGGAAAGGTCAGAATGTGCGTGGATTATAGGGACCTCAACAAGGCTTGCCCAAAGGATGATTTTCCCCTACCTCATATAGACGTGTTGGTTGATAGCTCAGCTCTATCTGCTATGTACTCATTCACAGATCGATTCTAAGGATATAACTAGGTCTTTATGGCCGAAGAAAACAAGCATAAGACTACCTTGTCACTGAGTGGGGTACATATTGTTATAAGGTGATGTCGTTTGGACTTAAGAATGCGTGAGCCACTTATCAACGAATGGCCACTACATTATTCCATGACTTGATGCATAAGGAGATTGAGGTATACGTGAATGACATGATGGTTAAGTCAGAGACGAGGGCCGGATATATAGAAGCGCTGGAGTAATTCTTTCAAAGAGTCGATAAGTACAACCTTCGACTCAACCCCAAGAAGTGTGTGTTTGGAGTAACATCCGGAAAGTTGTTAGGGCATACGGTAGGAAATAAAGGGATAAAAGTGGTCCCTGAAAAGATCAAGGCAATTACCGAGTTGCCCCGCACCGAAGAAAAAAAAGGAAGTTAGAGATTTTCTTGGGAAAATCCCGTATATCAGTCGATTCATTGCCAAGCTAACATTAGTATGTGAGCCCATCTTCAAGCTATTGAGGAAGGACCAACTTGTGGATTGGAATAGGCAATGTCAAGAAACTTTTGACAAAATCAAGGAATAATTGGTTAAAACCGTCCGTCTTGAAACCTCCAATGTCGGGCAAACCCTTGGTGTTTATTTGGCCATAGAACCCGAAGTGCTGGGGGCGATGATGGTACAGGCTAATGGGGCAGTGGAGGCGGCCAACAAAACCATAAATAAAATACTAGCTAAGATGATATAAAGTTATAAAGATTGGGCTGACAAACTACCATATGCCCTGTGGGGGTATAGAACTTCGGTGAGAACGACAATGTGAGCCACACCTTATGCTTTAGTTTACGGGATGAAGGCAGTGTTTCCAGTGGAAATAAAGATACAGTCAATACGGGTACTAGCAGATGCAGGATTTCCTGAGCAGGGATGGGCCTCACAGAGGTTCGAACAGCTAGCAGTACTGGATAAGAAAAGGATAAAAGGCCTTGCACCACATACAGTTATACCAGAAAAGGTTGGCCATGGCGTTCAACAAGAAAGTACGTCCCACCAAGATCAGGGAAGTTGATCTAGTGCTCAAACAGTCGAAGCCACTAATAATGGACCCAAGGGGAAAGTTCAGGCCCAATTGGGAAGGGCCTTACCTAGTCAAGAAAGTGATGGGGAATGAGGCAGTGAGACTGTCAGATTTGGAAGGGAACGAGTTCACCGAGCCCATCAACATGGACATGCTGAAAAAATACTTTGCATAAAAAAAAGAAAAAAAGAAAAGGCTCGTTGGGTTGAAAATCCGCAAAGGATAGCCCAAGTAAAATATAGAGCATGAGTGAGCAAGAAAAATGGCTAATTGTAAAATCCGTGAGGAACAGTTAGCGACAGAGGTACCCTTGCAATGCAGTTTATTTCCTACATATGTACTAAGAAGTAATACAAACGACTTTATTGAAACAAATGTTCAAGATGTTCATAGATTGCATAAATCCTAGCTAATCGGGAAATATTAGAGTCAAGTAATTACAAATCACGTCTTTTGTTTCTTAGATGTTGGACCAAAGTCAGGAGATCTAGGAGAAGAACTCCAAGAATGGAGAGAAACCTCGGGAATGAGGATGAGCAACTCCAAGAATAGAGAACAACCTCGAGAATGAGGACGAGCAAAAGCCTCTAGAATGAGGACAAATCTAAAAAAAAGAGAAAAAAAAGAAAAAGAAAGAAAAAATTTTAGCTTGCTTAGTTGAAAACCTGAAAAGGCGACTCAGACAAGATAGAGCAATCCGCTAAGTTGAAAATCCGAAAGGACAACTTAGGCAAAAGATAGAACGAACCTGTAACTCAATGGACGAAGCACAATGCAGTATCTTTTCCGCATCCTCAGGACAACAAAGGAAAGCTTTGGGAATAGGAAGACATGATTTTCAGTATCCGAGTAGGGTAGTAAGAGAAAAATACAAGCCGAGAATGGCAGCAAACCCCTCAGGGAGAGGGCATATTTTGAAATCTGGAATCAGAAGACATGATTTTCAGTATCCTAAAAATATGAGGCCGCTTTCAAAAATGCATAATCCACCTTGACCTGGTGCGGGTAGCAGAGAGTAGAAAGCTGAGCCAGGTCTGGGGATGACTAGTCTACCACCCCGCGAATGATGGACACAACAGAATCTTGAGCCATGGGACCAATGAGAACTGAGCAATCACCGGAGGAGAATTGGCAGAAGGAAACTGTAAGCAGGCTAAGGGGGCGATCGAAGCTTTTTATAGGCAAGGGGCACCGAAGGCCAAAAGGATTCCTAGAGGGGTGAAGAAAACCCTCTAGCGCAAGGAATGCCTAACCAAGGATGACATCAAGCCGATAGGACAAAGAAACCCCATCAGAGTAGGAATGCATCTATGCATATATGCATACACTTCGCATACACACAATTTTTGTTTTGTGTTCGCAGGCTTTGAAGAAAATGAAAAAGTGGCAAGGACGAGCAACTCCAAGAATGGACAAGAACTCCGAGAATGGGGAAGAACTCAGAGAATGGAGAAAAACCTTCGGAATGAGGACGAGCAAAGACCCTTGAGAATGAGGACGGATCAGGGGTCAAAGTGCCTCACCACCATCAGTTTGACCGTTTAGGAAGGAATCCTAGGGTCGAGGCCCACATTATCAACAGTTTGGGAATGAATCCCAGAGGTCGAAGCACCTCATCATCATAGGAAAAACTCCCTAGTGGATCAAAGAGTCATGCAGATGGACCAAAACGCCATCACCCAGCCCGATTTGGGAATGAAACCTAGGGGTCGAAGCACCTCACCGTCAGTTTGGGAATGAAACCCAGAGATCGAAGCATCTCACACCCAACTTAATTTGGGAATGAAACCTAGAGATCGAAGCATCTCACACTGGAATGGATTCGGGAGTGAATCCCAGAGGTCGAAGCACCTCGCCATCAACTCAACTTAGTTCGGGAATGAATCCCAAAGATCAAAGCATCTCACACCTGGAATGGATTCAGGAATCAATCCCAGAGGTCGAAGCGCCTTAGAGATCGAAGCATCTCACACCTGGAATGGATTAGGGAATGAATCCCAGAGGTCGAAGCACCTCAGAGATCGAAGCATCTCACACCTGGTATGGATTCGGGAATGAATCCTAGAGGTCGAAGCACCTCGCCCTCAACTCAACTCAGTTCGGGAATAAATCCCCGAGATCGAAGCATCTCACACCTAGGGGTCGAAGCACATCGCCATCAACTCAACTTAGTTCGGGAATAAATCCCAGAGATCGAAGCATCTCACACCCAGGGGTTGAAGCACCTCACCATCAACTCAACTCAGTTTGGGAATAAATCCCAGAGATCGAAGCATCTCACACCCAGGGGTCGAAGCACCTCACCATCAACTCAACTCAGTTCGTGAAATAATCCCAGAGATCAAAGCATCTCACACCCAGAGGTCGAAGAACCTCGCCATCAACTCAACTCAGTTCGGGAATAAATCCCAAAGATCGAAACATCTCACACCCAGGCAACACAGTTCGGGAATGAATCCCAGAGATCGAAGAATCTCGCAAAAGTAGCCAAATAATAGGTAAGTCCGGCAACGGCTGACGAACCAGGTAAGTAAAAATGCATGCATGACTTTGATAGGGTTGTCACTGTCACACACTGCATAAGCCCCATCAAAGTGGGGGTGACTGTAGGCATTGCATTTTTGCATGAGCCCGATGATGAGCCTTATATGGAGGCACTACCTGAAAAGTTGTGAAAGTTACGAAAAACGAATGCCGGAAGAGAGGAAAAGCTCCAAAGTAGTCCCTCATTGGATTCGGACTCACTAGGCAGCCTCCGATTCGCTCAGTCAGTTTCTGTTTCAAACCTCAGCCTCGGCCCAAAACCCCCTACAACCCACGCAATCGGCCCATGAACCCATACAATCCATACACACGCCCAAAACCCCATGCAATCCACATGTCCAAATCCCCTCATCAACACTTTCCAATTTAATGAGATTTGAGATCCCATCCTTACCAATTCAACAAGATTTGAGATATCCTCATCACCAAATTCATGAGATTTTTTCCCAAAATAAATTTCCAAAATTTACATGATTTGTTTCGCTATTTGGAGATCCCTTCAAATCATTATAAAAAGGGGACCAAATCATCAACAAGGAGGACTTTGGACGGAAACCCTAGGACTTCTTCTTCTTCTTGGATGGCAACAACAAACAAAAAAACCCTTGAAGCCTCTCTTCTTCTTCTTTCACCGAAACAACCAGAAGCCACCAAAATAACCAATCACCAAAAAAAATAACCAAACAACCAACCAAGAAACCGAGGAAAAACAACAAAGAAAACAACCAACAAAAAAACCAACCAACCATCACAAAAAACCGAGAAAAAAAACAACAAAAAAAAACCAAAAGAAAAACAACCAGAATCACCGAAGAAAAACAACCAAAAATAGTCCCCAGAAAACAACCAAAAACGGCCCCAAAAAACAATCAAAAATAGCAGCCAACCACCGAAAGAACAGTAGCCAAAATCACCGAAAATTGCAACAATAACCATCGAAAATAGCAGCCATAACCACAAAAAAATGGCAGCCAAAATCACCGAAAATAACAGCCAAAACAACCAAAACCAGCGGCTAAAATCACTGAAAACAGTAGCCAAAACAACCAAAAACCAGCAGCCAAAATCACCAAAACAGCACCAGAAAACAACAAAAATAGTAACCAGAAAACAGCAAAACAGCCAACAGAAAATAGCAAAATAGCGAGCAGAAATAGCGAACCAGCAACCAGAAACAACGAACCAGCGATCCTTCTAGCGACGACCTAACGCACTTCTGAGAAAGCAACTTAAACGGTAAGACCTGAGGGCACCCTTACCACATTCATTTTTATAGTTCCGGACTCTGCATGCCTGGCTGGACGTGAAATACGTCCATCCGGGTATGCGAAGTCCTACATCAAAGACGGCCAAATTTCTGGTCATACTCTTTTCTTTCCTCGGCATTTCGTTATTTATTTATTTTTTTTATCTATTTAGTGTTATCTTTTTTTATCTATTTGTTCACTTTTTTTGTTATTTTATTATTTCGCCTTTATTTTGTTTATATTTTTTCATGTTAATAACTATACGCATATGCATGGTTATATTTTTATGTCCGTTTATATTGCATTGATGATTATGTATGTTATTATCCCTTGTGGTATATCGGATGGAAACTCAGATGTAAATTCCATAGCCGAATCCGAATGGACGGTAGTGCAGTCTGTACTTGGGATACAACTCCACGTGCCACTCGGGAAATACTAATACATGCGTGATTAACCCCATATTGTTTGTTAATTATTTATTGACGATTTTCCTTCTTTTGATTGTTTATTATAATTTTCGTTATCTCCTCTTGTATTTCTTCATTTAATATGTTTTTAGAACTATGTTATTGTGGTTATTAATATTATGGGTGTGCAAATTTGTGTTTATTTGAATTACCTTGCATGAACTGCATAAGACTTGACTATACCATTGTGTGAACTCGTCCATTATACTGGCATAAGTAAGGGACTATTCTGAACCCAACGGTTTGAGGACTTCCCTTGCGAGGGTGAGTGCTGTTGGGCTATATGCCCTAGAGCTTCATGTGTTGTAGAACATAATTGATTATTGTAATAATTTTAAACGCATTGTTCATTTATCAAAGTTGTTTGATTTAAATTACATATTGTCTAATTGTTTTGTTTACCTTGATTACTTTTGTACCTTCAGACTTAGTGTATGTTTGATGCACAAGAGGATTTAAGTCTGAAGTTAGTAATCTAAATTTTCCATAGAGAGCAAACAAAGTGGGTACTATGTTTGTGGTTTATCTACAGCTGCGGTCCATTCTATACTTGTATGAAAACCTTGATCCGGGTTCGTTCATGTGGTGAAATGGGAATGGAGGCACCTTGTGTGATATTATCATATAGGACTGGACTTAGATAATAATAAATTTCTTTTAAATCCATTAACCCAAGAAATTAATTTTATCTACTAGATGGTCATATATGGATTAATCTTAATCCTGAGTGTACTATGAACTCTTGCATGTCAGGCTGTGTCCTTTGATTTACTATGGTGAGGTTGGTGTAGCAGTCCCTGCCAATAACTACGTATTTTGGGGATATGGTTTGGTGTGTAGCGTTAGATGTTACTTTGAGCTTTTCTATAGTTGGAGTTGGAACAAGAAATACTAAGTCATGCCTTACCGACCCTTGAGGGTTGGAGATGGAATAGAGGACTTAACACGCAGCGTCACCTCTCTCCGTTGGTGTTAAGCACAAGACTCCATACGGTCAGGAAGTGCTTGCCTTCCCTCCGGATAGAAAGAATTATATCTCTTCTTTCTCTTCGGAGTTAGTAAGAGATAGCTCTTTGTTGGAACAAAGAATGCTATCAGGAGAGCGAAGTGACTCACTAGTCGTGAGGCACGAGCGGGGAAGAAGAGCGAAGTGGGTAGGTCGGTCGGTTCCTCCCTCCAGATAAACAAACAAAATATCTCTCTTCAAAAGAGCGAACGAAGCGGAGCGGTTAGGAAAGAGCGGAGCGGGTATGTCGTTCCCTCTCTCAAGGATAAATAAATATATATGGAATTCACTCATTCTTTCGAGAAGTAGAAGAATATCTCCTTTAAGAGTTGATTCGAGACTTGAACAATTTTGAGCGCTCAACTTTCCTATTACGAATAGAAAGTATTATATTCATAATTGTTATGTATTAATTGTTCATTATATAATCAATGGTGCTTAAGAGATAAAATATTTAGAGGGGTATAACGGACTTATGACCCAGCTGTATTTATGAGATATTCGTGAAGGGCTATATCCATATGTAGTGACTATATCGATGGACACCGAAGTTGTTCGGCTTATATTTTCCATCTACGGTAACAAGAGTTCAACTTCGGGTTTTTAGTGGAATAATACGAAGTTAATAATTCGTAATATTTGATTTAAGGGTTTAATTAATATTTCAGAATTATTAGAGCTCAGAACCGTAGGTCCATTTGGTCCCCATGCTAGCTTGATTAACTGTAGCAAACCTAATATAATTAGATTGTCTTATAATATGCTCATATTATATTTATATATTATTAATATCATTAATAATATATTTTTTTTGTCACAAAAGAAAATAATATTAAATTAGTTTAATATTATATTTTCTAATATTTTTGATTATGAGATAATCAAATAATAATTATAAGATAATTATTACATCATTAATAATTATCAGATAATTATTCATCATCATTGATAATGCATAATTATGAGATAATTATGACATCATTATTTGATAATGGTAAATGCATTATCAAGACAAGCCTTAATGGTTTGCCAAATCATCCACCAAGTTTTTGTTAATTAGTTTTGACCTAATTACCTAACTTGTTCCATTATCTAATGGATTTGGTTGACACCATTTACAATTGATAAGATTGAGTGGATGTTGATGGAATGGCTTTAGTTTATATTCTCTACTATTCCCACTCAAATGTTGGGTAATCAAGTGAAAATCATACTTAGCATTTTGGAAAAAGAAATTCAAGAGAGAGCTAAAACATTCACAAAAGTTGTGAGTAAGGCAGAGAGAAAAATCATATTTCTTAATAGTTGAGATTAAAAAGAAAAAAAAAGTGAACAAGATTCTTGATCTTCTTCATCTCATCTTTCTAAAGCCAAAAGAGTTTGGAACAATATTAATTTCTCTAAAAAGTTTAGAGGTTGATCTTTGTGAGTGAAGCCCACACTTCGGTTTGTTGGTTTCGAGATATAGCTCAGAAGATTGAGTGGTTGATTCTACAGTAGAATCTCAAAGGAAATTAATCAAGAGTTTTGTGAGTTCGACTTCAGCAAAGGAGAAGGCAAAGAAAATTTTAAAGATCCGGTGCCACCACATCCGTAACTTCCGCCGCGCAAAAGGAAACTGTTTCCTACAATTGGCATCGAGAGCTTAAGGTTGAAAAGTTTTCTTACCTTTCTGTTTTAAGTTTCAGTTTTAATAATTTATATGCTATATCGATTATTAGAATGCATGTTATGATGAGTAGGCACAATTAGATTCATGAGATGAATGGTTTGAATGTTCATGTGATGGATGTTTATTTTGATTCATGAGATGAATGTATTACGTTGATCGTTAATTTTTTCCGGCTCTTATTTTTAGTTTTGGGAATGTAAGACCATAAGGTCATTTTCTTTCAAGTGTTGTAAGTTCATTTCCTTTGTAATAAGTCCAATATGTAACCCTATTTGTAACTTGGAGGAGTCGATGCCGCGAAGGACTAATGACGAAGAAATTCCGTGAAGAACTCAACAACACACCATGGAGCATGATTTGAAGACCAATGGATGCCTTGGATTTATTGTACTAATTAGATTAGTATAGAAAAATAAGAGCCCGGTTGACGCAATTTTCGAATGTATGTAAAACTTCATTCCCTAGAAAAAAATGGGGACCAAAACGGAGTCCGGAAGCTCCGGAACGGAGTAAATGAAGTTGTAGTGTTCGAAAGCCAAACCGAAAACGTTCGAACTCTAGTAAAACACCACACAAATGTTACTCCGCTGCCTGAAAATGTTTGAACGCCCGTTAAACGCCACACAAACGTTTTCAGCCCAGACCTAGGCATATATATATGTTTTAAATTGTTTATTAACATATCATATAGCCTAGGGTGCCTACTCTTGCATTTTCACATGCCATAACATGTAGACATGCATGATATTCAAGTCATAAAATATGATTTTATGTAAATTTAAAAGTTAAATTAGAATATAAGATGCATGTAAACGAATTAATAAGATTAATTAGTTTAAAGGTTTAAAAATTACGAATTAAAGTTTAAGAACAAATGGACATTATGAGTACATTATTTTCCTTGGTATATCGGATGGAAACCCGGATATAAATTCCATAGCCGCTTCCAAATGGACGGTAATTTGGTTTGCACTCGGGATATAATTCCACGTACCTTTGGAGTAAATAACATACTTTTAATCTATTAAATGGTTTAGTGACATATAGTCCATTAGTTGAATTCTAAAATTTTAAAACCTATAAGTGAACTAATATTTTAAAAAGTTAAAATTGATTAGATCACTTAAGCAAACTTGATTAAATTAGTTTAATTAAGTTAATGATTAGTATAGACTAATAAGGATTAGTGAATAAAATTTTAAGTGTTAAAATTGGTTAGATCACTAATAATCCACTAGTATTATTAAAGATATGTTTTAGCCGAGCATAATCTTAATACATTAGAAACTAGTGAGATAGAAACCTTACACTTCAAAATAATGAGTGGGAGAGGGGTATACCACAATATATCACATGATCTCCATTGCTATCCAAAAACGTGAGATTCAATAGGCGCCTTGTGGAAGCTTTGTTCCTGTCCCCCTACGGATGGTGTCTTTAATGGGTCACTATTAAGTTTGGATTCCGAAAGGATAGAGACTCTAGATGTATCTGGTGATTTGACCTACCCTACGGCGGAACATCACTAGTTAAGTCCAAGGGTTCCGAAATAATGGGTCACACTCATAAATGAATGATTAAGTTGTTAATCAAAGCTTCATTGATCAAAATAACGGTAGTTGATTAATATAGGAATAAGAGTTATTTCAGATATATTAATTAATTGAGAATGTCTCAATCTATCATGCAAATACTTGACCTATCCTACAACGACACTTATTTGTGGGATGATAGATAACCGTGGCATAGTAATTCTTTTAGGTTTCTAATTCATTATACATTGATCATGCATCATGTTTAATTTTATGCTTAAATGTTTGAAAATTTCAATATGCGATGAATGAATGTTGAATGAGCGTTTTATTATTTTTTCAGCCATGGCATCTGAAATTTTCTCAATTATCAAACAACAAGAAAAATTAACCGGGGATAATTATGTTAAATGGAAAAGTGACATGAATGCTATCTGGTCTGCGAAGACCTTAAATTTGTCCTAATGAGGAATGTCCTCCTGAGCCAGCACCTAATGCTGGCAGAGCTGCACGTAATGCCTATAATAATTGGATTAAAGCTGATGAGAAAGCCCATAACTATTTGTTAGCATCCATGTCTGAGGTTCTTGCTGCACAACATGAGCCTATGGCGACAACATCAATGATTATGCAGTCATTACAGAACATGTTTGGGAAACCTTCAGACCGGCAACAACATCTGACAATTGCCTCTGTATTAATCGCTAGAATGAAGGAAGACACATCAGTCCGAGACCATGTGTTAAGGATGATGGCTCATCTTAATATGGCTGAAACCCATGGTGCACGTATTAAAATGCAAAGGCAGGTGACAATGATCATGGAAACCCTTCTGAAGAGTTTCCTGCAGTTTAAGAGCAACTATTCTATGAACAATTTGAATTTCATGTTGATTGAACTGCTCAATGAGCTCACCAATTATGAGTCCGTTATGAACGGTCCTCGTAGGCCCAATGCCGAGGCAATGTTACCGAATCTTATAAATCTACAAAGAAGAAGAAGAAAGGCAATTGGAAGGTAAAGGCAAAACCAATGAAAAAGAAGAACAACAAAAGCTCCAAAGGAACCAATGCCAAAGGAAAATGTTTCCATTGTGAACAACAAGGGCATTGGAAAAGGAATTGTCCAAAATACCTTGCAGAGCTTAAAGAGAAGAAGAATACATGTAAATATGATTTACTTGTCATTGAGTCTCTTTTGGTGGAGGATGATAAATCTATATGGATTGTTGATTCTGGTGCCACTAACCGTGTTTGTTGTTCTTACAGCTACTTGATTCATAGAGGGACCTTGCTGAAGGTAGCTTTACCATGAGAGTTATGACATGGGATGCTGTTTCAGTTAAAGTAGTGGGAGATTCCAAAGTAAATTTAATAAAAGTTATTTTTGTTTGAATGGTGTGCTATATATTCCTGGTTTTCGCGACAATTTGATTTCTTTAACAAAACTTATGTAATGTGGTTTTTCTGTTTCATTTAATAATAAGTCAGTTATTATTAGTAGAAATGGATTAAATATATGAACGAGAAACTCCAAAAATAATCTAAATGTATAACGACCGTTAATGCATGATTCACTGCTTAATACTGAAATGTTTAAGATTGAAAGATCTAAAACAAAACGGCAAAAGATTTCTCATGATGATACCTATCTATGTCACCTTAGACTTGGCCACATTAACTTTGATTGGATTGATAGACTAATTAAGAATGGAGTTTTAAATCAGTTAAAACTCGGAACTTTACTGTTGGACAATTATGACCCATAGCATCACTATTTGTACAGAACATGGTGTTGTTGTACAAATTGACTATGTGACAAAGGAAATTGCTCTTTTATCATTTGTAATTAGATTACCGGGATATATAAATGATAAAAGTCCATATGATTAGTACCAGATTAATAAGATATGAGACAATATTAAACCACTAAGGTTTAATCATTAAAATATCTCTAGTCGTAGTATTATCGAGATTGGACATCGATAATGCAGAATAGACTAGTATTGCACTTGTGCGCGTTGTGGGAGCATAACAGCATAGTTCTCATATATTTGGGTATTGGATACTCATTCAAGTGTAATAGGAGGTTTTGTTTACCAATGGTACGGAAACAACTTTGCTCTGGATAGACCCCTCAGAATTCCATTGGTAGTATGACTATGTGTCTATGGAAGTCCAAATCAGGGTAGATGTATTTGGTCTTAACCTGAGACGTGCATCGCTAATACTTGCGACAATCAATATAATTTGGTTTTGGTCGTCAAGGGCTTTAACAGGTTCTGTGTACGCCTCTTTTGGGTATATTGAGAATCGTAGTGTATTGGGTGTGATGTCTAGATGGAAGTATCACTTCAGTCATATGGAGATGATGGTCACGTAGGATACGAATCTGGTGCTCTTATATGCTGCAGCTATCGGGATAATATGACTAGGTCATGTTTATCCGATTATAGAGACAAGTTACCAGAGATCTGATATGTGCTTCGTACGGGGCAGACACAATTCCAGCCCCAGGCCTAGCATGTGACATCCGATACTGGATCATAATACGCAATACTATGTATACTACGCCTGATATAGATTACATATTCCTTTAAGAATATTTCTGGAGAATTGGGAAGGCACGGTGCTTTGCTAGAAGCCAACCATGTCTTGTAAATCGGTAAAAATGTAGTACTAGGTACGTACGTGTTCGGATAGTCGCGACGACCAGATTTATTGCCAACATATCCAAGGATCTCATGGGTCGCTTCCCGAAGATTCACTGATGACGTATGACTCGAACATTATTAATCTGGGATTAATTAATAGAGTGAGAAAATTAATCTAGGATTAATTACGGAGAATTTTATCTGGGATAAAATTCATATAAAAGAGAGAGAACGATTAATTTGGAATTAATCGATAAAATAATATATTCGATATATTAAACGAAATTAGATTTCGACGCGGAATTAAAATTAGATTTTAATTCGGGCGAACGAGTTAATTTAGAATTAATTTGCTAGCGACGTGAATAGTTATTTTGCTAGGCATAATTATTTAATTAAATTTGATTTAATTACGTTGCAACGGAAAATTCGTTAATTCAGAATTAGCGAACCCGAGCCCGGGAGTGTTTGCGGGCTCACTCGGATTTCAAATCAAGTGGGGCCCATAAGTCACATCACGCGTCACATCATTAGTCACTCTTGTGATGCAAGTCACATCAACTTTGAGTGATGTGATGCATGTCACTTTGTGATTGATGGGAGTTGTTGAAAAGGCTTTAATGCCTTGTACCTTTTTTGGAAAAATGGGTTTTGGTAATTGATTTTTGAAATAAAAAACTACAACACAGACACAACTAACTAATCTTCTCTCCCTCTCCCTCACTCACGGCACTTCGTGCCAATTTTCTCTCAACTTTCTCTCTTGGCGAGAGTCACACAAGAAGAAGAAGAAAATTGTGGCAATTTTCTAAGGTGCTAGCACACTTCAAATGAGTCATTCCAAGGTGATAGGGAAACCCATTCATGAGCATGGAATCTCAAATTAATGCTTGGAGCTTGAAGACAACACAAGGAGCACAAATGGAGGCTTGGCTGAAACTTCAAGGAAGAAATTTTTTGTTGTCTTCGCATCGCAAAAGCCGATCAATGTGAGTATTTCAGCTACTTTACTTTGATGTATTCACACGTTTAAATGCTTAATTGATCTTGGTTTGACCTAGAAAACCCAACAATGGTATCAGAGCCATGATTAAGCATTAATTGAAATTAGGGTTCTTAACTTTAATTTGGGTAAAATTGATTTGAGCATGTTTTGATGAAATTGTTTGATTGAGTATGCTTGAATGATGATAACTTAGAGTTATGCATGATCAATTTGATGAAAATGAATTGGATTAATTTTTCCCCAAATTTGAGGCTTGGCCGAGAGTTAAAGTGCCCTAAAGTCATGGTGATTTTTTGATCATTGGATGAGTTGAAAGACTTGGGTTAAATTGATTTAGGATTTATTTAGATTAAAATCGAAATCGGATTTAAAATCCCTAAATTACCGTGAGCTTCAAAGCATGAAATGGGATTGATTTTGCTTCAATTATGTTGGACATGAATTGATGATAAGAAAGCATGATTAATTATGTAAATTGGTATTTTGGAAATGTTGATTTAAGTAGTTAATTATGGCTTATACACTTTAGTTAATTAAATTGTGATATTTGGAATATTGGAATTTAATTAGTTGGGCTAAATTTGGAATTGGGCTAATAAAGTTGTATTTGGACTTAATGGGCTTGGTTGGGCCAAGTTTGGTTTAGGTTAATTGGTTGGATCCAATGGGCCTAAAACCTTTTCCATAAAGTCCAAATATAATAAATGGGCCTTTAAAATTTAATTGGGCCTAAATTGATTTTTGGCAAAATGTTGATTCCTTATTGGGCTTGGTTGCCAAAGTCCATGCCTTATAAATCAATTGAAAGCCCATTGGACTTTAATTAAATTGACATTGGATGTTAATTGGGCTTTGAGACCCGTAATGATTAGATTAGAATCTAAGTCGCAAGGCTCATTAATAAAGTGTAATTATTTAATTTGGAATTAAATAAGAATTAGTATTGAATACAAATTAAATTGGATTTAATGTTGTAGTTTGATATAATTCGAGATTCGTACTTTGAGTACTTATTCTTAAACGAGTTGGACTCGCGCAAATCAAATCGTTGTTTGAACATTGGATGGTCATTAATTTCAGATTAATTAATTGGATTAGATTGATTGATAACATGCTTTGTGTGAATACATGGATGTGATGTATGAATAATATATATCGGATGGATATTAGATGGGTGAGGGCAATTTTGGAAATTGTTGTAATAAATTTAGAATTTATTAAATTGGACCTGCGTGTCCAGCCTATTACCTCTTGACTCTTTGTATTTCTCTTCTCACATATTCCCCTCAATGTAAATGAGGTTTCTTTAGAAGTGTTATGTAATTGGTAGAAGTAAGATTGAGTTAGGGGAGAGAGGAAATGGAGAGATTTGTTCTAGGAACAAGTGTTTTAAATATCCATCCGCATATCATTATTAATTTATTTACCGCGCCTTATTATGCTTTTAGAATGCATGCTTAAGGGTGTTTGATGAGACCTAATCAAAGATAATTAATTGGTTTCCAAACGCGAAAAACCCTCAACAAATATTAAGCGTTTTCCTTCCATTGAATGATTAATTCTCAAGATCCAAGATTGGCACTGGTTTGTTGGCCAAAGTCAAGACCTTTGTCCATCGTGGATGTGTTTGAATCATGAAGGCTTTGTTCCATATCGCATTCTTATCCAAGTTGTGAATTATGGCCAAAGTCAAGATCACTTCTTGTCCATCGACATCGATTACGAAGCTTTCCAAGGTCAATGGGTCCCGCTTAACTGGAATCATTAAGTTTGTTGTGCCAAAGCCAAGGTTTAATTGATTCAGAGGAAAAAGGTTAGGCAATATATCAGATATATTGGCATATATTAGATATATGTTTCGGATTTGGATGTCCACCTACTGGATCTAGGAATTGGATGAGATCCAATTGATCTTAGAGATCTACCTAGTTAAATATCATACAGCTTGTTGGCCAAAGTCAAGGTTGTGTGTTATTTAACGGGATCCTAGCCCACTAGGAAACAAGGTTTCCCGAGTACTCAACAGAGGGTTAGAGGCTCGCCGAAAAATAGTGGGAGGAGAGTATTAAATTTGCAATTTCGTTTAGATAATTGCCAATACGCGCTCATTTCAATTTTTCGTCATTAATTAATAAATATATTAGTTGGACTAATATTTAATCGTTGTTTTAAATTAAACAGTTGGACTGTATTCAAACTATTTCATTTATGGTTGATTATATAATTGGATTATAGTAATCAATATATTTGAATTTAACCAATCAAATTATAGTTGATTATATAGTTAGACTATAGTAATCATTATATTCAATAGTACCCGAAATCGTTGATTGGATAGTTGGACTATAACAATCAAGATAACTGAAAGATTAGTGTTTAAAACATAATCCTAGGTGAAAATGTCTTTAAACGGCTTTAATTTTCAGATTGGGAATAAAACCTCAGGATAGTCCTGGGAACCGAGAAGTTACTCTATTTGATAGAATTACATCTCGGGCCTAAGCCCGGAGTTGAGCAAATAGTGGAGCATGAGTTTTGGAAGACTCATGGTGATGATAACTTTAGTGCTCAATCCTTTATGCTAGATGCAATGACACTTTAATTTCGTTGTCAAAATTAAGGATTAGATCATTGTACCATGATGATGAAATTAAAGATCTTCATAGATCTATTCTTAAATCTTAGAAGTACAAATTGCAAAAGAAACTCTTTTCGCTCGTGTATGTCAGAGGGTACATCTGTCGAGCACTAGGTGTTGTAGATGATTGCTGACATCGATCAACTAGGTTAGCTGGGCATTACCTACGTGGCCGAAACTAACCAAAGATTTGATCTTATAGTCTCTCCCCGAAAGCTGGGGCAGGTTCATTGTGAACCAAGAGTAAACTCTTGGAGAGTTGATGGCTATGCTCTAGGAGCTACAGCCAGAGCTTCTAAAATGGGCAAAGGAAAAATCATCGTAGTCTTCTGGGAAGACAAAGGACAAATCCCAAGATATCTGCCTAAAATGTGGCAAACGAGGTCACTGGATGCGTGACTGCCGTATGGACAAGGCAGACATGAAGGAAGAGAAGACGGGCAAGGCTCCGGCTTCAAGCATGTTTGTCATAAACATGTTCACTACTAGTTTCAAAATTGGATTTTTGATACTAGATGTGGTACATAAATATGTACTGATGTGCAGAATCTGCTGATAAGCAGGATACTGACTTCAGTTGAGATTGATCTGCGAATCCAAAACGGGACAAGAGTCGCTTTTAACCGTAGTAGAAACCTAAGTTTAGGAACTACCGTTAGGGTATGTACTTAAATTAGGAAATTGTTATAATGTACCTAGTTTGACTAGAAAATTATCTCTGTATCAGAGTATAACTCGTTGCGGGTATACCTTTATATTCTAGAACACTAAAGTGTTTTATTTTATAAAGATGATATTGAGATAAACACATTAGATGTGAATAACAGTATTTATATTTTGAATATAAATGAATCTCAAACATATAACATGACAAACAAATAGCTCAATGTGAATTAATCAGATGAGACTTATTTGTGGCATTGTTGTCTGTGACACATTAAACAAGACTTGTATATCCACACTTTTGAAGAGTGGATACTAGGACAGATTTGATACTATTCAAATAATGTCTACGAATCCAGTTTATTAGGCAAAGTACCTAAAAAACCTTTTACTTGGTAAAAGTGTAAGTGCCACCGATCTGTTAGCCCTGTTCATAGTGACGTAAGTGGGCCCATATCTAGCTAGGCTAGAGGTGGATATGAACACTTCATAACTTTACGGATGTGGCATCGCGTTATGGTTATGTGTTTCTTTTGAAACATGAATCAGAAACTTTTGATAAATTCAAAGAGTTTCAACACGAAGTAGACAGATAGATCGGCTAAAGTATTAAACCATCACGGTTAGACTGAAGTGGAAAATACTTAAGCAATAAGTTTCTCAATTACTTGAAAGAGTATAGTATTCTTTCATAGTTGACTCTTCCCGGAACACCTCAATTTGACAGTGTGTCCGAACAGAGAAACCGAACCTTGTTGGACATAGTAAGGTTAATTATGAGTCGCTCTGAGCTACCATTTTCCTTCTAAGGATATGCATTAAACAGTGCAATACTTATTTTGAATAAGGTTCCATAAAAATCTGTTTGACAGACTTCATATTAGATATGAACAGGAAAGAAACCGGGTTTTCTCATTCCTAAAGATTTGGGAATGCTGGGCATATGTTTGGATGATACCAAACTAGAACCCAAATCAGATAAGTGCCTAATTGTAGGTTATCCTCGGGTAACCAAAGTATAGTACTTATACAACTCACAAGAGAACAATATAATTATTGCTATCCATGCGGTTTTCCTAAGAGGAATACCTATATGCAGTGGTAAGTGGGAGGAAGTAAACCTCGATGAAAATCAGAGTAATGCTATTCCAGGCACCGAGTCCTAATGGAACACAAACGGTTCATCAAGAATGAAACTGTACCACAATCTTCGAATACAAAAGAACCGCGTAAGTCGGAGAGAGTCAGAAAACAACCTGAGAGGTATGGGTTTCTGATCTCACCTCATTAAGATGTCAATCTTATTGAAGAATACGAACCGACTACGAATGAGGAAGTGATACAAGGTATCGATTCCCTATTATGGCAAGAGTGCCATGATGTCCGAAATGGATTCCATGTATACCAAACAAGTTTAGACATTGGTTGATGTACCGGAAGGCATTGTGCCTATTGGTACTATTTAAATCTTCAAGGAAGACATACATGGATGGCAACATACCAATGTACAAAGCTAGGCTTGTAGTGGAAAGGTATCGTTATCAACATTATTTCGATTACGACGAAACCTTTTACTCGTTGCCATGATTAAATCCATTTGGATAATGCTTGCTAATGCTGCATGTTTCATTTATGAAATATGGCAGCTGTACGTCAAAGTCGCTTTCCTTAAACGGAAACCTTTTGGAGGATGTTTACAACATCCTGACGGTTTTGTATACCAAAACATGCAAACAAGGTTTCCAGGTTAATTCGATCCATTTATGGATTGAAGCAAGCATTGCGTTCTTGGAACTATCGTTTTGATGTAATCATAATGGTATATGATTTAATTCAAAACGAAAATAATTCTTGTGTATATAAGGAGGTTAGTGGGAGCGTACTGACAGTGATTGTCCTAAATAATGATGATATATCATTTCTTGGAAATGATATTCCCATAATACGATCGGTGAAAGCTTGGCTTTCATGAAAATTCTCCGTAGAATATTTGGGAGAGACAACTTTTATTCTAGGAATAAAGATCTAATGGGATAGATCTAAAAGTTGTTGGCACTCTCCGAGAACTCGTACATTGAAATATATGTACGTGACTTGGTGTCTCATATACTTTGAGCATATGGAGTCACAATCAGGCCAATACAAGTGATGGTCACTGGATTGATGTTAAGAACATCCTTAAGTATCTTAGATGAACTAATGATGCTTTCTTAAGCTATGGAGAAGGAGAACTTGAAGTGACTAGGTTCACTGCTGCAAGATTCCTAACCGATAAAAATGACTATAAGTCGTAATAAGAGTACTATATAGTTTGAATAACGGAACAGTGAGCTGGAAATCTTCCAAACAAGATACTGTTGCCGAATATACAACAAAAGCGGAATATTACTGCAGCTGAGGCAGCAATAGAGGCGTTTTGGATCTATAATAATCCTAATTAGATTAGATGTAGTTCTGTTAGCGGCTGAGCTAGGCTACAACACAGGCTAAAGAATTAATGGTCTCATCAACGATCCAAGTATATACTTCAACTATTCATCTGATTCGTTTGGATCATACATCATGGTGATATGATGATCGAATAAATCGCATCAGATGATAACTTGGAAAATCCGCTGACGAAAGCTGTTTCTCTGCAGAAGTTTGAGCGAACCGTACATAGTTCAAGTGTAGGACACTTGAGTGATTGGCTATAGGCCAAGTGGGAGATTGTTGGACAATTATGACCCATATCATCACAATTTGTACAGAACATGGTGTTGTTGTACAAATTGACTATGTGACAAAGGAAATTGCTCTTTTATCATTTGTAATTAGATTACCAGGATATATAAATGATAAAAGTCCATATGATTAGTACCAGATTAATAAGATATGAGACATCATTAATCCACTAAGGTTTAATCATTAAAATATCCCTTGTCGTAGTATTATCGAGATTGGACATCGATACTGTGTAATAGACTAGTATTGCACTTGTGCGCGTTATGGGAGCATAACGGCATAATTCTAGTATATATTTGGGTATTGGATACTCATGCAAGTGTAATAGGAGGTTGTGTTTACCAATGGTACGGAAACAGCTTCGCTCTGGATAGATCCCTCGGAATTCCATTGGTAGTATGACTATGTGTCTATGGAAGTCCGAATCAGGGTAGGTGTATTTGGTCTTAACCTAAGACTTGCATCGCTAATACTTGCGACAATCAATATACTTTGGTTTTGGTCGTCCAGGGCTTCAACAGGTTCTGTGTACACCTCTTCTGGGTATATTGAGAATCGTAGTGTATTGGGTGTGATGTCAAGATGGAAGTATCACTTCAGTCATATGGAGATGATGGTCACGTAGGATACGAAACTGGTGCTCTTATATGCTACAGCTATCGGGATAATATGACTAGGTCATGTTTATCCGATTATAGAGACTAGTTACCAGAGATTCGATATGTGCTTCGTACGGGGCAGACACAATTCCAGCCCAGGCCTAACACATGACATCCGATACTGGATCGCAATACGCAATACTACGTATACTATGCCTGATATAGATTACATATTCCTTTAAGAATATTTCTGGAGAATTGGAAAGGCACGGTGCTTTGCTAGAAGCCAATCATGTCTTGTAAATCGGTAAAAACGTAGTACTAGGTACGTACTCGTTCGGATTGTCCGACGATCGAACTTACTGCCAAAATATCCAGTGATCTCATGGGTCGCTTCCCGAAGATTCACCGATGACGTATGACTCGAACATTATTAATCTGGGATTAATTAATAGAGAGAGAAAATTAATCTAGGATTAATTACGGAGAATTTTATCTGGGATAAAATTCATATAAAAGAGAGAGAACGATTAATTTGGAATTAATCGATAAAATAATATATTCGATATATTAAACGAAATTAGATTTCGACGCGGAATTAAAATTAGATTTTAATTCGGGTGAACGAGTTAATTTAGAATTAATTCGCTAGCGACGTGAATAGTAATTTTGCTAGGTATAATTATTTAATTAAATTTGATTTAATTACGTCGCAACGGAAAATTCGTTAATTCGGAATTAGCGAACCCGAGCCCGGGAGTGTTTGCGGGCCCACTCGGATTTCAACTCAAGTGGGGCCCACAAGTCACATCACGCGTCACATCATTAGTCACTCTTGTGATGCAAGTCACATCAACTTTGAGTGATGTGATGCATGTCACTTTGTGATTGATGGGAGTTGTTGAAAAGGCTTTAAAGCCTTATACCTTTTTTGGAAAAATGGGTTTTGGTAATTGATTTTTGAAATAAAAAACTACAACACACACACAACTCACTAATCTTCTCTCCCTCTCCCTCACTCACGGCACTTGGTGCCAATTTTCTCTCAATTTTCTCTCTTGGCCGAGAGTCACACAAGAAGAAGAAGAAAATTGTGGCAATTTTCTAAGGTGATAGAACACTTCAAAGGAGTCATTCCAAGGTGATAGGGAAACCCATTGATGAGCATGGAATCTCAAATCAAAGCTTGGAGCTTGAAGACAATACAAGGAGCACAAATGGAGGCTTGGCTGAAACTTCAAGGAAGAATTTTTTTGTTGTCTTCGCATCGCAAAAGCCGATCAAAGTGAGTATTTCCGCTACTTTACTTTGATGTATTCACACGTTTAAATGCTTAATTGATCTTGGTTTGACCTAGAAAACCCAACATTTACCTGTCTGTGAATCCTATTTAGAAAGCAAAATGACTAAGAGACATTTTACTGGAAAATAGATAAGAGCCAAAGAACCACTTGAGTTAATACATTAGGACGTTTTTGGACCGATGAATGTAAAGGCACGAGGTGGTTATGAATAATTCGTCACTTTCATTGATGATTATTCTAGATATTGGTATGTTTATCTAATGCAGCACAAGTCAGATACATTTGAAAAGTTCAAAGAGTATCGTGCTGAGGTTGAGAACCAGTTAGGTAAAAGCATCAAAATTCTACGATCAGATTGTGGAGGTGAATACCTTGATAGAGATTTCGAGGAATTCTTAGTTGAGCATGGAATTGTTTCACAGCTAACAATACCTGGAACACCACAACAAAACAGGTGTTGAAGAAAAGATATATCGAACCCTATTAGACATGATAAGATCAATGTTTAGTTATAACACTCTACCTAGTTCATTCTGGGGGTATGCATTGGAAACATCAATGTATATCCTTAATGTAGTTCCTTCTAAGTCTGTTTCTAAGACTCCCTTAGAGTTTTGGAATGGTCGTAAAGCTAGTTTGTGATATTTCCATATTTGGGGGTGTCCAACACATATGTTAAAGAACAAGACTACTAAGTTGGAACCATGTTCATAGGTGTGCCTATTTGTAGGCTATCCTAAGGAAACTAGGGGTGGATTCTTTTATAATCCAGAAGATAATAAAATATTTGTATCGAAAAATGCTACATTCTTGAGGAGAATTATATGAGAGAATTCAAACCTCGAAGTAAAGTGTTACTTGAGGAGTTACTTGCTGGTACGACCAGTGAACAATTGTCAAATGTTGACAAAGACATAACACATTCAGCATTTGAAAGTCAGATGCAAGTTTATCAGAGTACCATGCCACCTAGACGCAGTGGGAGGGTTGTAAGACAACCTAAACGCTAACTAAGAAATGGTGAGGTACAAGTTATTGCATCTTGTGATGGTATAGATGATCTATTGACCTATCGTAGTGCAATGGATGATACTGATAAAGAAGAATGGCTCAAAGCCATGAACCTTGAGATGGAGTCCATGTACTCTAACTCAATCTGGGAACTTGTGAACCAACCTAATGGAATAAAACCCATAGGTTGCAAGTGGATCTATAAGAGAAAAAAGGAATAGATGGGAAAGTACAGACTTTCAAGGCCAGGCTAGTAGCAAAAGGTTATACCTAAAAAGATGGAGTTGACTATAAAGAAACTTTCTCGCCAGTATCCATGCTTAAATCTATCAGGATTCTTCTTTCCATTGCCGCATATTATGACTATGAGATTTGGAAAATGGATGTCAAGACTGCATTCTTGAATGGCAATCTTGATGAAAGTATCTATATGGTACAACCAGAGGGGTTCATAACCCAATGTCAAGAGCAAAAGGTTTGCAAGTTGCAAAGGTCCATTTATGGGCTCAACCAAGCATCTAGATCTTGGAACATAAGATTTGATACTACGATCAAGTCTTATAACTTTGAGCATAACATTGATGTAACTTGTGTCTACAAGCACATCATTGATGAGACTGTGGTTTTCCTTGTGTTATACGTCGATGATATTTTACTCATTGGGAATGATGTAAAGATATTATCAGACATGAAAATCTGGCTACCTAACCAATTCCAAATGAAAGATTTGGAGAGGCAAGTTATGTACTTGGGATCCAGATCATTCAGGATCGCAATAAACGACTGTTAGCAATGTCTCAAGCATCCTATATCGATAAGATTCTTGTGCGTTTTGGAATGCAGAATTCCAAGAAAGGTAATTTACCTTACAGACATGGAATTCATTTGTCTAAGGAATAGTCTCCTAAGACACCTCAAGCAGTTGAGGAGATGAGACATTCCATATGCTTTAGCATTTGGAAGTCTTATATATGCTATGTTATGCACGAGACCATACATCTGTTTTGCAGTGGGAGTAGTCAGTAGGTTTCAATCAAACCCAGGATTAGATCATTGGGAGGCGGTGAAACACATTCACAAGTATCTTCGGAGAACGAGAAATTATATGCTAGTATATTCTGGTGAGGATATGATCCTCAAGAGATATATGACCGATGCAATCACACGCGTATAATGCAAGCACACGTATCGTTCAAGTAGTACAAAAAGTATCGATCCCACGAGGACTTAATACCTAAGCTATTAATTTATGAAGCCAAATTTTTACGAGTATCTAATGGATTGATTGTTTGATTGGATTGTGACATTAAACATAAAACAAGTAAATAAAATAGCGTGAAAGTAGTTTAAGAAAATTCAATATTTAGAAACTATCCAGGGTTGTGAATTATTCCAATATCTTTTTAAATATGAAGTGGTTATTTTATGTTTGTGTAATATATTAGTTTACTAATCTGGAACACGAAATTCCGCAAAAGCCTCTGTCGATGGTTGGATGCAAATACCCAGTGTAACCAAATTAATCATATGTCTATGTCAACCAAGTTACCTGAATTCATTAAGATTAAGTTCCAATTGTGGCTACCCCCGCCCGACAGGTATATGTCTATCCTGTAAGGAAATCTATTAAATGGTTATCTATCCTCAAGGAAGATCGTGGGATATTAAGTCTAAGGCTGAAACCTAAAATTCCTTCGTCAAGTTTATTTTAAGTTTACAAAATCAATCTTATTAGTGGCCAGTTAACAAGAAGCATTAAGCTTAAGACTTAATAAGTAAACCTTTATATTATCCAAACTATAAAATAACCCCTTATAAACCGGTGATACTTGAATTCATCACAACCCTAGATAACGGACTTAGTTACGACACATATCTAAGGCTAGTAAAAGCTTAAATAAAATAAAAGACATAAAATAAATGCGGAAAAGTAAATGCTGAAAAGTAAATGCGGAAAAGTAAATGCTGGAAATTTAAAAATGTAAAAGTACAATAAAAGAAAATGCTGAGGTTAAAAGATTCACTCTTATCACTACTATTTTAGATATCTTCCTTATTATGATATATAAACTTTGCATGATAATTACCAACCAGCCATATAGGCGGTATCCTGATTAAGTCAAATTTATATTTAATTACCAACCGACCAATCAGGTGGTATCCAGTTTAGACAGGTTAAAACCAATTTCAATAATTACCAACCGACCAATCAAGCGGTATGCTCATTTAGTCAGGTTTTAACTAGTTTATATATTATAATTAAGGGAGATTAATCTAAATATTAGTAATAAAAGCTTTACCTTTTACCCCAGCAGGGGGGAGTTACCTCATCATTACTGAAAAGTAAAAACTGAAAAATAAAGAAAGGAAAGTACTGTTGCGTAAAAGTCAATTGCAGAAAGTAAAGACTGAAAAGTAAAGAAAAAAAAGTGCAAATGCGAAAATTAATTACTGAAAGCTGTAAATAAACAAACAAGATACAATCTTCTTAGTATTCTTAAGGAATTACATAGAAGAAAGTATGAATTCAATTCTGAAATTTCGGCCTCTATTTATAGGGAAAAATTGGCTCCCGCGTCGTGACGCGTAAAGTGTGCTTGCGTTGCGACGCGCCGTAGATCTTGGACGTGTGGCTTTCCCTTTTGCTGAGATGGTGACACATGGCAGAGCTGAATGATTAACTCAATAATTGTGCTGATGTGGCGATGATGATTGTCGGCATCATATGATGATGACACGTGTCTGACGCACGTTAGCATGATTTGCTGTGATGTTGACACGTGGCAGGCGTACATTAGCAGATTCAGCGCACGTTAGCGGTCGGCGTATTTTAACAAAACTTCTCTGATTGGTCCACATGTATGGCGCATGTTAGTAGACTCCGGCGCACATTAGCGGTCGCGACGCCCAAATGACAGTTTTGTCCTTTTGTCCGTTTTTCACTGTTTTGGCCTTGAATCACCTCCAGAGAGTCCTGAAACTTTATTTATCTACAAAATAATACAAAACACATCAAAATATTCACAAAACTCAAGAAACTATAAAAATTATTTGGTCAAATGAGTGGAAAATAATGATACATTTACCACTCATCACACCCCCAAACCTAACATTTTGCTAGTCCTCGAGCAAAACAACAAGATAAAATAACATAAACATCTTTAAAATAAAATTAAGCTAAACCATTTTCATAGGGATCACGGTTGCATTTAGCATATGCAACAAGCCTTTAAACCCCTAGGTGTCCCTAGTGGACGAGTTGTAGTCTCGTGAGGGCTTACAGCGACGATACCTACAAATGTCAATCTAAAACTAATGCACACAAAAGTAAAAAGACAAGAGAAAAGAGAATAAACAAGTTAGTGACTAAACATGTGAAACTTCTTATTCAAGTTAATAGTTGTTTTCTTTCTTTCTAAATTACCGAATAAGTAAATTCTCCGATTATTTTTACCATTCTTCATACACACAGCTAACAAGGTATTAATCAAGTCATTGTGCCCACAATATTCACAAGTGTAGTTTAAAAGAGAGTAATATTTTTGTCCTAAAGTTATATCAGAATTCACATCTTTTTAGCAATGGAATATTTTTTTGATATTTTTTTATTTATATACAATATCTTCCATCCATGTAACGAGCTTTGGTTCAGTGACTCCCAAACCAGTTGGTTTTAGGGCACTAGGTGTTAAGACACCCTTACAGACTTAATTACCCGGATTTCTGATATATATATATATATATTTAACATCTTCGATCCATGTAGCGAGCTTTGGGTCAGTGACTCCCAAACCAGTTGGTTTTAGGGCACTAGGTATTAAAACACCCCTACGGACTTAATTACTCGGATTTTAGATGTGTTTTTCAGCAATTTTTTTTATCCCATCACTTTTTTTTAGATGCTTCCTCCAATTAAACTAGAGCACTGAATATTACAAACTTTTCAATTACATCTCATGTCCGTATGTTACCATGCATGTTGATAATATATGTCAACTGAGCATATGAAGATCCATTTTAGTCAGTTTTATGGAGAATTCACAAATTAAATAATTCAAAAGGAAATAAACAAAAATTAACTTGTTCCGAAATAGGTTGAGATACGTCTCAGGAGTGGAAATTCCTTACACAGCTATCTTACACCAATTTCACCTGATTAATAAAATTAAAAACACAAAAAAACAAAATATTTTTGTAATTTTTTTAAAATTAAAAAAAAAAAATTTTGAAAATTTTCGACTAAAAATAACGCAATAAAAACAAGATACTAGTCAACTATTCCCCTCCCCCAAACCTAAATGAGACAGTGTCCCCAATGTTTTAAAAAGTAGAAGAAAAGTTTAGAAACAGTACCTAGTTAGCTGAAATTCTACATCTAAAATGAAAATTAAAGATTAAGATTCAGATTTATCCGACGCTTCTTACCACGAATATTATCAGACCAATTAATCTTGGAAAGGATATGGTCAATTTATGGTTCAAAGGATAAAATATGATCAATTAAATCCGGGACAGTTCTGGCAGTAAATAGGAGTTCTTTTACAGGTTTTGACACGAACCCATTTCTCTGGGCATCATCAAGAAATACACAAAGAAAATCATAAAATCCATCAATGTTAAACAGTCCAAGCGGTTTCTGGTGTATGTTTAAGTTCGCCCAAGATAACACTGTAAAAATTTCCTTCATTGTCCCCAAGCCACCTGGAAAAACAATAAAAGCATCAACACGATTAATCATTTCAACCAGCCGTTCAGACATACCTTGCATGATCAGTTCCTCCCCGTTTGATGGTTCTATAAGATTCGCCTCCGCCAAAGATTTTGGGATGATTCCCAAGACTTGACTGCCTCCTTCCTGTACAGCCCTTGAAACGATCCCCATTAGTTCAAGGTTGCCACCGCTATATTCTAAGTGCATATTCCTCTCAGCTATGGCTCTACCCAATTCCTGTGCTGCTCCAACGTATTCTGGCTTAGAACCAACACTAGTACCGCAAAATACACAGATATTTACAACTCATCTTCATGAAGTAGCTTCCATTTTTATTACATTTCTTTCTCAAATCTGGATGCTTTCAAGAGTGCAATGATGAGTTGAATTTATAATACCTGAAAAGGGTGAGTAATAATAGCACTAGTACCTACCAAATGACAATTATTAGCTAAAGAGTTAAATATAATTCGTGAAAGTCAAAAAGTCTGGATCCTGTCGGAGAAAATAAAAGAAAATGACAAAACAAATCACAATTATTAGATATATACAAAGAGAAAATAATATTTACAAGAAAAAAACTGCTTAATTGACGTCTATGCGTCAGAGACAAGCTTTCCATCCAATTTTCTTATAAATTGGCAAACATGGTATTTTAAAGTCAGATTCCCGAGGTTGTATTGTTGTCTTTCTTTTCGGAATTGTGTATATAACATGTGAATAGCATGATGGACATATCCAATGGAATACGTCTCAAGAGTCTTAGATATATCATCTAAGACTCCTTACTCCAGCTATCCCTAATGAATTTAATTTTATCTTCACGGTTATCAGATACCATTCCTAAAAAACTACAATGATTATTACATGTCATGCGAGCACATTTATAGCAAACACCCATTCTTTTAGCTCTTCCTTTTTTAGCATAGGTGCTTCTTCCTAAACCAGGCAGATGTGAAACAAATGAGTCAGAAGACTCACCTGCCAATCGGACCCGTGCTTCAATAATCCAATGAATGTCATTAGGAATACCTTTGTCATTAGGAATACCTTTGTAGACTTTCATCAGAGATTTTTGAGGGAGAGAAGGAAATTACTTGTGAAGATTTGCGAGAACTTATTCCATCCTGAAATGTGACTTTACCTGTAAAAATTAAACACACAAAATAAAACACACCAGATCACAATATATACACAAATTGCATGGGTTGCCTCACTGTTAGCGCTAAGTTTAAAGTACATGACTGCCCAAATGTTAGGCTGGATCTGAAAGTGTGACACTTTCTTTTTGTCGCTCAAATGATTCTCCCCAGTAGTGCTTGACACGCTGACTGTTAACTTTGAATGTTTTGTTGGTGTTGGGATCAAGTAACTCAACAGCTCCATATGGTAAAACGTGAGTGATCCCAAATGGACCTGACCATCTTGATTTCAACTTTCCAAAGAAAAGTTTCAACCTTGAATTGTATAACAACATCTGCTGCCTTGGTTCCAATTGTCTGCACACTATTTTTCGATCATGCCATTTCTTGGTCTTTTCTTTGTATAATCTGGCATTCTCATAAGCCCGTAGGTGAAATTCCTCTAATTCGTTGAGTTGGTGGAGTCGATTTTCTCATGCTATTTGTGGATCAAGATTTAACTTCTTCAGTGCCCAGTACGCCTTTTGTTAAAGCTCCACGGGTAGATGACACGCTTTCCCAAACACCATTTGATATGGGGGACATACCAATGGGTGTCTTGTAAGCTGTCTGGTAGGCCCATAATGTGTCATCTAGTTTTGTAGATCAGTCCCCCCTTGTTGATCCAACAGTTCTCTCCAAGATTCTTTTGATCTCCCTGTTTGAAACTTCAACCTGTCCATTTGACTGTGGATGGTAGGCAGTGGCAACTTTATGAGTAACTTCGTATTTGGATAGGAGTGCATCGAAGTATCTGTTGCAGAAATGTGTGCCACCATCACTGATAATTGCCCGAGGTTTTCCGAAGCGAGTGAAAATATTTTTTTTAAGGAATTTAATCACCACTTTTGAATCATTGGATGGCAGTGCAATTGCTTCAACCCATTTGGAGATGTAGTCTACTGCAACTAGTATGTACATATTTCCAAATGATGGAACAAAGGGTCCCATAAAATCAATCCCACATACATAAAATCTCTCCACTTCCAGAATATTTTGCAGAGGTCCTTCATTTCTCCTTGAAATATTTCCCGTTCTTTGACACCTGTCATATTGAAGAGCAAATAGATAAGCATCTTTAAAAATAGTGGGCCAGAACAAACCTGATTGAAGGACTTTGGCTCCAGTTTTGTTCCCGCTGAAGTGTCCGCCGTATTGTGATGAATGACAATGTTGCATTACACTGTTGACCTCCTCCTGTTGAACACACCGCCTCAGTAATTGATCAGCACAACTTTTGAAAAGGAACGGCTCGTCCTAGATATATTGCCTGACTTCTTTAAAAAATTTCTTCTGTTGCTGAGTTGTCCATTCCAACGGCCATTTTTCTGATACTATGTAGTTGACATAGTCCGTATACCAAGGGGCATCATTTTGTTTCATGGCAAATAACTGTTCATCTGGAAAATTTTCTTTGATTGTCAGTTCTTTGCCAGCTGTTTCTCCATTCTCGAGCCTCGATAAATGATCTGCCACTTGGTTTTCTGTCCCTTTCCTGTCTCTGATCTCCACGTCAAATTCTTGTAATAGAAGTATCCAACGGATCAATTTGGGTTTGGCATCTTTCTTCGCGATCAGGTATTTGATTACTGAATGATCTGTGTAGACCACCACTTTGGGACCCAGCAGATAGAAGCATAATTTATCAAAAGCGAACACAACTGCAAGCAACTCCTTTTCAGTGGTTTTATAGTTGAGTTGAGCTTCATTCAGAGTTCTTCTGGAGTAGTAAATGGTATGGAAAATCTTTGCTTTGCGTTGTCCCAAAACTGCACCTACAGCAAAATCACTAGCATCGCACATCACTTCAAATGGGAGGGTCCAGTCTGGTGCTACTATGATAGGATCAGAAACCAGCTTATGTTTTAAGATCTCAAAAGCTTCTAGGCATTCCTTGGTGAAGTTGAAAGGCATATCTTTCTCCAGAAGATTGCACAAAGGTTTAGCGATCTTTGAGAAGTTTTTGATAAATCTCCTGTAAAATCTAGCATGTCCGAGAAAACTCCGAATCCCTTTGACAGATGTTGGTGGAGGTAGTTTTTCAATTGTTTAGATCTTTGCTTTGTCTACCTCGATTCCTTTTTATGAGATCCGATGTCCAAGGACGATGCCTTCCTACACCATGAAGTGGCATTTATCCCAGTTGAGTACCAGGTTGGTATCTTCGCACCTTTGTAACACTTGTTCCAGATTTTGCAAGTAGTGGTCGAAAGAGTCTCCAAACAAAGAGAAATCATCCATGAAAACCTCCATACTTTGTTCCAGCATGTCTGAGAAGATGTCCATCACGCAACGTTGAAATATAGCAGGAGCATTACATAATCCAAATGGCATTCTGCGGAAAGCAAAAGTACCATACAGACATGTAAATGTGGTTTTCTCCTGATCTTCTAGGGCTATGGAAATCTGATTGTACCCCGAGTATCCGTCCAGAAAGCAATATAATTCATGTCCCGCCAGTCTGTCCAGCATCTGGTCAATAAATGGCAGCTGAAAATGATCTTTCCTTGTTGCTTTGTTTAGCTTTCTGTAGTCCATGCATACTCTCCATCCAGTCACCGTTCTTGTTGGACTTAACTCGTTTTTCTCATTTGTGACTAGTAATTCCTTCTTTCTTTGGCACATACTCATAGGACTCACCCAGGTGCTGTTAGAGATGGGGTAGATGATGCCAGCATCCAACCATTTGATAATTTCTTTCTTCACGACCTCCTTCATGATTGGATTTAGTCTCCGTTGATGCTCCATTGTAGGTTTGTACTCGTCTTTCATCAAAATTTTATGCATGCAAAATGATGGACTAATGCCTCGAATGTCTGCTATAGTCCAGCCAATGGCTTTCTTGTGTTCTCGTAACACTCTCAACAACTTTTCTTCCTGTTCGAATGTTAGCGATGAAGAAATAATCATAGGTAATTCAGAACCGTTTCCTAAGAATGCATACCTGAGATGGCTCGGAAGTAACTTTAGCTCTAGCTGCGGTGGTTCTTCAATCTAAGACTTGATTCACTCTTTCTTCGGTAGTTCCAGACTTTCCACTTGTGGTGTCGATTTGAATCGAAAGGGTTTGTCAAGGTAGTTGATAAATTCTAGAATTTCAGTATTTAGCTCGCTGTCAGTTATGTTGGTGATGCAAGCTTTTCAAGTTTATCCGTGGGAATTGTATCAGTATCCTGAATGATACTATCAACAACATCAATTCTGAAACATTCCACCTCATTTTACTCGCTCGGGAATTTCATGGCTTTGAAAACATTGAAGGTAACTTCCTGGTCTTGCACTTTCATGGTTAGTTCTCATTTTTGTACATCAATAACAGTTCGACCTGTAGCCAAGAATGGTCTCCCCAGGATGATAGGCACATCTTTGTCTTCTTCCATGTCAAAGATAATGAAATCTGCTGGGAGAATAAGTTTGTCGACTTTTACTAGCACATCTTCAACTACTCCTCTCGGAAATATGAGCGTTCTATCAGCAAGTTGCAAAGAGACTGAGGTGGGCATTGCTTCTCCAATTTGCAGTTTCCTGTAAATTGAAAAAGGCATTAAATTAACACTTGCACCTAAATCACATAAAGCCTTACCGATATAATGTTCTCCAATGGTGCATGGGATAGTGAAACTGCCAGGATCTTTCAACTTTAGTGAAAGTTTCCTCTGAATAATGGCGCTGCATTCTTCTGTCAATGCTACTGTCTCGTAATCTCCCAATCTCTATTTTCGTGAAAGAATGTCTTTCATGAATTTGACATAGCTGGGCATTTCTTCAAATGCTTCTACAAATGGAATGTTCATATGCAGCTTTTTAAACACCTCCAAGAATCGAGCAAACTGCTTGTCCAGTTTACTTTTCTGGAGCCGCTGTGGAAAAGGTGGAGGTGGAGTGATTCTTTCTTGATCTTTTTCCTTTGCTTCTTTTTCCTCCATCTGTGGAACCGCATCTTTTGGAACTTCTTCAATGGATGCCTTGATTCCAACATCTTTGTTGATTTCAGTACCGCTTTTCAAGGTAATAGCTTGACATTGCTCCTTCTCTCGGTTCATTGGATTTGGTTTTGTGTTGCTAGGAAGGTTACCTGGCGGTCTGTAACTCTGAGCATTGGCCTGTTGTCCAATTTGATTTTCCAGTGCTTTAATGGAAGCAGATTGGCTATGAAACATAACATCATATTTTTTTAACTGAGCTAGAACTTCCGCTATTCCAGGTTCTTTTTCATGCTCCTGGCCTTTGTTTTGTTGTTGGAATCCATGTGGTGGATAGTTCTTTTGCCCCGAATTGTTGCTCCATGCGAAATTGGGATGATTCATCCATCCTAGGTTGTAGGTGTTGGAATATGGATTGTTTCCCTATCTGTTGAAATTGTTGATATAATTCACCGTCTCTTCATGATGGTTTGTCTCTGGTGCTCCTCCATATGGTGAACTCGTCATATGTCTATGTTAACCAAGTTACATGAATTCATTAAGATTAAGTTCCAATTATGGCTACCCCCACCTGACAGGTATATGTCTATCATGTAAGGAAATCTATTAAAGGGTTATCTATCCTCAAGGAAGATCGTGGGCTATTAAGTCTAAGGCTGAAACCTAAAATTCCTTCGTCAAGTTTATTTTAAGTTTACCAAATCAATCTTATTAGTGGCCAGCTAACAAGAAGCATTAAGCTTAAGACTTAATAAGTAAACCTTTATATTACCCAAACTATAAAATAACCCCTTATAAACCGGTGATATTGGAATTCATCACAACCCCAGATAACGGACTTAGTTACGACACATATCTAAGGCTAGTAAAAGCTAAATAAATAAAAGACATAAAGTAAATGCGGAAAGGTAAATTCTGAAAAGTAAATGCGGAAAAGTAAATGCTGAAAATTAAAAAATATAAAAGTACAATAAAAGAAAATGCTGGGGTTAAAAGATTCACTTTTATCACTACTATTTTTGATATCTCCCTTATTAAAATATATAAACTTTGCGTGATAATTACCAACCTGCCATATAGGCGGTATCCTGATTAAGTCAAATTTATATTTAATTACCAACCGACCAATCAGGCGGTATCCAGTTTTGTCATGTTAAAACCATTTCAATAATTACCAATCGACCAATCAGGCGGTATCCTCATTTATTCAGGTTTTAACTAGTTTATATATTATAATTTGGCTCCCGCGTCGCTACGCGTGAAGTGTGCTTGCATCGCGACGCACCGTAGATCTTAGATGCGTGGCTTTCCCTTTTGCTGAGATTGTGACACGTGGCAGAGCTGAATGATTAACTCAATAATTGTACTGATGTGGTGATAATGATTTTCGGTAGCATGTTATGATGACACGTGTCCAGCACACGTTAGCATGATTTTTTGTGATGTTGACATGTGGCAGACACATATTAGCAGATTCGGCGCACGTTAGCGGTCGGTGCATTTTAGCAAAACTTCTTTTATTGGTCCACGTGTCCGGCGCATGTTAACAGACTCCAGCGCACATTAGCAGTCGTGACGTAGGCTGTGTGTCGCGACGCCCAAATGATAGTTTTGCCATTTTTGTCCGTTTTTCACTATTTTGGCCCTGAATCACCTTTAGAGAGTCATGAAACTTTATTTATCTACAAAATAACACAAAACACATCAAAATATTCATAAAACTTAAGAAACTATATAAAATATTAGGTCAAATGAGTGGAAAATAGTGATACATTTACCACTAATCAATATACAGACTCTGATTTTCATACGGATGTAGATTCTAGGAAATCAACATCCGGATCAGTATTCACCCTAGGTGGTGGAGCTATTGTATGGAGGAGCATAAAGTAATATTGTAGTGCTGACTCCACTGTAGGCACTGCATTTTTGCATATAAGTCCCTATGATGAGTCTCATTTGGAGGCACTACCTTTTAAGTCACGGAAGTCAGGGAAACAGACATCGAAAGGGGAAATTCAGAATAAGTACATCATCGGATTCATTTCGCAAGTTCACTGTCTTTGTTCGTGCTGCGTTTGTGGCCACGTTCGAACGATTGCGGGTGTTCGTGTAGCGTTCGAATCAGCGTTCGAACTACGTCGGTATTTCTGGTTTTGCTGCTAGCCTCACTGTTGGTTTATTCTAAGGTCCCAAGATCAAATCAAGACATGAAATAATGCGTGAATACATCAACGGAGGTAGCGGAATACTCACATTGATCGGTTATGTCGATTTGAAGACGAATCAAGGCCAAAAACGTACTGCCTTGTTCACGCCACTACTGCAACCAGTCCATGCTCACTGTCTTGGCAGTTTCGGGTCTCAAAACGAAGCTCCAAACTCCGTCGGATGAGTCCCGCCTCATGGGTGAACCTCCCTACCACCTTCGCAAGACTCGTAGTGTGCTAGCACTTGCGGTTTTCACCATGAAAACCCAACCCTTGCTTCCCTTAAGTGTCACGTTTTTCTGGTTCAAAACCAGTCCCAAAATTCTGTTTTGGGCGTGAGAGGAAGAGAGAAAATGTGAGAGATGAATTGTGTTAAGTAAAAATGATTTACCAAAAATCAATTTATATTTATGCCATAATATTTATTAAATTAATAATAAATTTATGACAGAAACATGCAATGGCTTAGAGTGTCAAACACTCAAACTCCATGCAATGACATTGAGTGCAATGTACACAATCTACATGCAAAGCATTAGAATGACATGTGTCATGTGGGCCCCACACGTTTCCAAATGAAAGTGGGCCCACGTGCACTCACGCGTTCGGGTTCGATATTTCCGAAATACCGAGCTTACGTCGCGACGTTAATTCAATCGAATTAAAATAAATAATTACGCCTGGCGTAATTATTATTTACGTCGCTAACGAATTAATTCTAAATTAACTCGTTTGCCCGAATTAAAATCTAATTTAAATTCCGCGTCGAAATCTAATTTCGTCTAATATATCGAATATATATTAATACATCGATTAATTCCGAATTAATCGTTCTCTCTCTTTAGACGACATTTTATCCCGGATAAAACATCTCCGTTATTAATCCTAGATTAATTTTATCTCTCTTCTGTATAATCCCAGATTATTCAAGAGTGCGAGTTGTGCGTCATCGGTGGATTATCGGGAAGCGACCCATGAGATCCCCGGATATCTGGCAGTAAATACGGTCGTCGGAGTATCCGAATCACGTACGTACCAAGTACTACGTTCTACTATACGTTCTACCGATTTACGAGACAAGGTTGACTCCTAGCAAAGCACCAAGTCTTCCCAAGTTCTCCGGACATATTCATCAAAGAATATCTAGATCTGTATCAAGCGTAGTATACAATTGTATTGTGCATATCGGCCCAGTATCGGATAATCACGTGCTAGGCCTGGGGCTGGATAAGTGTCTGCCCCGTACGAAGCACATGTCGGATGTCTGGTAACTAGTCTCTATAATCGGATATACAGACCTTGTCATAATATCCCGATGGCCGCGCAGCACTTAAGAGCACTAATACCGTATCCTGCGTGACATCATCTCCATTATGACTGAAGTGATACTTCCATCTTGACATCACACCCAATACTCTACGACTCTCTGATAAACCCAGAAGTGGTGTACTCAGAACCCGTTAAAAGTCCCTACCACCAAGACCAAAGTTTATCGATTATCGTAAGTATTAGCGATGTAAGTCTCAGGTTAAGACCATACACACCTACCTTGATTTCGGCCTCCCATAGACACATAGTCATAATACCAATGGGATTCCGAGGGGTCTATCCAGAGCGAAGCTGTTTCCCGTACCGTCGGTGAAACACGACCTCCTATCGCACTTGCATAAGTATCCAATACTTATATATATGAGAACTATGCCGTTGTGCCCTCACAAACGCGCACAAGTGCAATACTAGCCTATTCCGCATTATCGATGTCCAGTCTCGATAATACTATGGCTAGGGATATTTAATGATTAAACCTTCGGGGACTGATACTGTCTCATATCATTCTCAGTCCAGGTACTAATCATAGGGACCTCTCTTTATTTATATATCTATGGTGATCTAATCACAAATGATGAGAGTGCAATTTCCTTGTCACATAGTTAATTTGCTACAACAACACAATGATCTGTGCAAATAGTGACGCTATGGGTCATTTTGTCCAACAATCTCCCACTTGGCACATAGCCAGTCACTCAAGTGTCCCCACACCTGAACTATGTACGGTTCGCTCAAATTGCTGAGGAAAGGTTTTCGTCAGCGGATTTGCTTAATTATCGTCTGACGCGATTTACACGATCATCACATCGCCACGATGTATGATCCGAACGAATCAGATGATATAGAAGTATATATCTGGATCGTCGATGAGACCTTTAATTTTTTTTTAGCCTGTGCTGACGCCTAGCTCAGCTGCTAACAGAACCATATCTAATCTAATTAGATTTATTATCGATCCAAATGGCTTCTATTGCTGCCTCAGTTGCAGCAATAATCCGCATTTGTTGTTAATTCGGCAACAGTTATCTTGCTCGGAAGATTTCCAGCTCACTGTCCCGTTATTCAAACTTTATAGTACCGCAGTATTTAATCGTTTGGAAACTTGCAGTGGTGATCCCAGTCACTTCAAGTTCTCCCTCTCCATAGTTTAAGATTGCATCTTTAGTTCTCAGAGATACTAACAGATGTTCTTAACTTCAATCCAGTGACTATCACTTGGATTGACCCGATTGTGACTCCATATGCTCGAAGCGTATGAGACACCAATACAAGTACATTTTAAATGTACAATTCCCAGAGAGTGTTACAAACTCCAAATCCAGCCCAGTAGATCTTTATTCCTTGAATAAAGGTTGTTACTCCCCAGAATTCTACGGAGAATTTCTATGAAAGAATATTTATGAAAGCCAAGCTTTCACCAATAGCTATATGGGAATATGGGAATTTCACTGTCAGTGCGCTCTCCCACTAACCTCCTTATATACACAAGAATTATTTCGTTTTGAGTCAAATCAATAACCATTATGATTATTTCAAAACGTCAGTTCCAAGAACCTTATGCTTGCATCAATCAAACATGGATCGAATAACCCGCAACCTTGTTTGTCGGTTATATAAAATCGTCAGGATGTTGTAAAACATCCTCCAAAAGGTTTCCTTTTCAGGAAAGCGATTTTGATTTATAACTGACACATTTCATAAATGAAATATACAGTTATTTTTTTTTAAGCATTTTCAAAATGGATTTACCATGGCAACAGGTAAAAAGGTTGAACCGTTATTAACACAATGTTGATAACGATACCTTTCCGTCAAAACCTTAGGTTTGCACGGTTGTATGTTGCCTTCCATGTATGTCTTCCTTGAAGACGTTTAATGTACCAAAGGCACAACGCCTTGTGGTACAACAACTAGTATCCAAACATAGTTGTTATACATGGAATCCATTTCGGACTCATGGCACTTTGCCATAACATGGAGTCGATACCTCGTATCACTTCCCTAAAACGTAGTCGGATGGTACACCACCATAAGATTGACATCTTTATGAGGTGAGATCAGAAACCCATACCCTAGGTGTTTTCTGACTCTATCCGATCTACTAGGTTCTTGTGTATTTGAAGATTAATGGTATAGTTTCATCATAGATGAACTATTTGTGTTCCATTAAGGACTTCGTGCCTTGAACAGTATTACTCCGATTTTCATCGAGTATCACTATCCTCCCACTGACCACTGCATATCGGTATTCCTCTCAGGAAAACCGCATGGTGAGCAACTTACATTGTTCTCATGTGGATTTATAAGTACTATACTTAAGGTTTCCCTTAGGATAACCTATATTGGCACTTATCCAATTTGGGTCCTTAGTTTGGTATCATCCAAATGCTATGCCTGGCATACCCAAATTATCAGGAATGAGAAACCTCGTTTCTTCCCTGTTCATATCCTATATGATATCTGTCAAACAGATTATATGGAACCTTATTCTAAATAAGTTTTGCACTGTTAATACATATCCGGTTGAAGGAGATAGTAGCTCAGAGCGACTCGTGATAAACCTTATCATGTCCAACAAAAATTCGGTTTTTAGTTCGGACACACCGTCTAACTAACGTGTCACGGGAGGAGTCCTCATATGAAAGAATACCGTACTCTTTCATTTACGTATGAAACTTACTGCTTAAGTATTTTCCGTCGGTGAAACACGACCTCCTATCGCACTTGCATAAGTATCCAATACTTATATATGGAGAACTATGCCGTTGTGCCCTCACAAATGCGCACAAGTGCAATACTAGCCTATTCCACATTATCGATGTCCAGTCTCGATAATACTACGGCTAGGGATATTTAATGATTAAACCTTCGGGGACTGATACTGTCTCATATCATTCTCAGTCCAGGTACTAATCATAGGGACCTCTCTTCATTTATATATCTATGGTGATCTAATCCACAAATGATGAGAGTGCAATTTCCTTGTCACATAGTTAATTTGCTACAACAACACAATGATCTGTGCAAATAGTGACGCTATGGGTCATTTTGTCCAACACTCACACCCCAGCCCAATTAGCCCACCAAAGCCTATAAAACACATCCCAATTAATAAAACACATATTCAACACATGGGGAATTAAATAAAATATTAATTAAATCATATACCAAATTAAATAAAACATTAAAATCAATCAACCAATTATATTCCCAATCAAGAATATTTCTATTCCTAATTAAAAATATTGTATTCCTAACTTAACAAATATTATGCCTAAACAACACAAATTAAATATATTGACTTCCTAATTTGAACTAATTTTGTCCCCCCTCAATCTTAGAATTTCCTTGTTTGACACCAAATCAAATCCCCCTTAAATGCCAAATCTCTTTCCTTGTCAAGCAAGGAGTAGCCCTACCCCCTTTGCTCATAAAAACCCACATCTCCCAACCCTTGCAGGCTCTGACTCACGCGCATACAGCAAGAAAAAAAAGCCTCTTGATTCACGCATACAGCAAGCAAATATTTCTCTTCTCCTCCTACACCCTTAGCCGAAAATCACATCCCCATAAACCCCCTCCATTGCCGAAAACATCGCAACCTGAAACACCACCGAAAAAACCCTTATACAGCAGCCCTATATCACCGAAATACCTAAAAAAAATAGCCCATAAATCACCTAAACCAGTGACCAACAAAAACTGCACTTTTAATCCCTAAAATAATAACTAAAAAACTGCACTTAAAGCCTTTAGAAACACCCAAAAACAGTAGCCTAAAACACCAAAAATAGTGACCAAAATACAGCAGAAATACAATAGCAAAACAGCAGTGAATCGGTGTCAAAACAGCAGCGAATCGGAGTCAAAACAGTAGGTTGAGCAGTGGAACAGGGAGGAAAGGCGTGAACCTGTGAACCGGAGGAGTTACGGAGCATTTCCCCCATTTTTTCAACGATCGTGCACTGTACTTCCGAGAGTCGACATAAAAAGTTAGACCTGATGGTACTTTTCCTATTATTTCCATCTATCTTTTTAATTTTTTTATTCATCTTTGTCGCATGAGAGTCGTTTATTAGTGCATGATTGTGGCCCTTGAATGAATGAAAAATATGTCGCCTATCGTGGTATATAGGATGGAAACCCGAACATAAATTTCATAGCCGATTCCGAATGGACGGTAGTATGATCTGTACTCGGTATACAACTCCACGTACCACTTGAGTACACGACACATACTTTATTTTATCTTGATTTGTTTATTGTCATCATTTATTTTCTGCATCTTATTTGTTTGAGTATTGATGAGGTCAAGCGTATGGGCTTAGTAAGTGCGATTAAAGGTCCTCTATTTCGAGGGGTTAAAATCCTTTACCACGATGCTTCGCCACGCCGGACGATGTATATTCGTTTGAATGTGAGATGTGTTCAATCGGGTATACGAAGTCCGATATCGTTGTTTCTATTTTTATATACATTATGATGAGATAAAGCGCATGGGCTTAGTAAGTGCGATTAAAGGTCCTCAATTTTGAGAGGTTAAAATCCTTTACCACGATGCTTTGCCGCGCCGAATAATATATATTCGATTGGATGTGAGATATATTCAATCGGATACACGAAGTCCGATATCATTGTCTTTACTTTTTATATATGTATAGTGTTGTTTGCGCATGGGCTTAGTAAGTGCGATTAAAGGTCCTCTATTTTGAGAGGTTAAAATCCTTCACCACGAGGCTTTGCCGCACCGGATGATGTATATTCTGTTGAATGTGAGATATGTTCAATCGGGTATACGAAGCCCGATATTGTTATCTTTATTTTTATATGCACTATGATGTGATGCGCATGGGCTTAGTAAGTTGGATTAAAGGTCCTCTATTTCGAGGGGTTAAAGAACCTTTACCACGATACTTCACCGTGCCTTTCGTTTCGTTATTCGCTTTCTTTCGTATGTCATCTTCTTGCATTATCATGCATCATGTTGCATTGCGCATGGGCTTAGTAAGTCTGATAAAAAATCCTCTATTTCAAGGAGTTAAAATCCTTTACCACGATGCTTTGCCGCACCTTTTAGCCCGTTATTATTTATTAGGTGTCATCTATTCATCTGTTCATGTATGTGTCATGTCGTTTACTACATTTTGGAGGTCACTGCTGTAACCTCGTTTGAACGCATTTCAGAACACCGCACGAACGCATGTTTTCTGTCTGGTCCCGTTCGAATGCGTTATCAAACGCTATACGAACGTGAACCTTCTATTTACCGTTCGAACGCGTTTACGAACGCTACTCGAACGCGCATGTATTTGTTTTATCAGGTCCAGTCCCGTTCGAACGCGTTCTCAAACGCTATACGAACGCGAACCTTTTGTTTACCGTTCGAACGCGTTTACGAATGGTACACGAACGTGAATACACTAAACTGAGTCATTTTCATCACATGTCATGCATAATTGTTTCTTAGGTGATTTCTCTTGTATCATATAATCAATCATATTATTTGAATTCCTGCCTTTGTTTTTTTGATGTGTTCATAAGATGGTATTCAAGCATGATTAGGCCGTCAGTATGCCTACTTGGTTCTTAAGCATGATTTAGCCCATTTAGTTGTTCATTTTCAAGCATGATTAGTCATTTATTTTGCGTTGGGAATTCGCATTATGTTTAGTTTTGTTCTTTATTTTCCGCATTATGTCATGAGATTATTGTATGATATTGTTGTTATAATGGTTTATTTTATGCATGCGAATTTAGGAGTAAAATTGTCCTTGGAAATATGTTGCTTAGGCTTGGTTAGATTATTGCACAAATCATTTTATTACAAGTGGCATAAGTAAGGGACCATTCCGAACCCAGCGGTTTGAGGTCTTCCCTTGCGAGGGGTGAATGCGGCCTTAAATCATTTTCCAGGTTCACACCGGGTGGCGACTCCATTATTCTCCGGTTTAGTCCCCCGCGGGCTACTCCGTACTCCCAACCAGGCCCCGAGCCCGGGACAGCATGCGTCGCCCAACATCTGTGTTCCCACATCCACCATGGAGGCTGAATATGTAGCAGCTTGTGAAGCAGTTAAAGAAGCAGTCTGGCTCCGAAAACTCTTGGAAGATCTGGAAGTACTTATCAAAGTTATTTGATTTAAATTGCATATTGTCTAATTGTTTTGTTTACCTTGATTAATTTTGTACCTTCAGACTTACTGTATGTTTGATGCACAAGAGGATTTAAGTCTGAAGTTAGTAATCTAAATTGTCCATAGAGAGCAAATAGAGTGGGTACTATGTTTGTGGTTTATCTATAGCTGCGATCCATTCTATACTTGTATGACGACCTTGATCCGGGTTCGTTCATGTGGTGACATGGGAATGGATCCACCTTGTATGATATGATCATATAGGACTGGACTCCGATAATAATGAATTTCTTTTAAATCCGTTAACCCAAGAAATTAATTTTATCTACTAGATGGTCATATATGGATTAATATTAATCCTGAGTGTACTACGAACTCCTGCATGTCAGGCTGTGTTCTTTTGGTTTACTATGGTGAGGTTGGTGTAGCAGTCTATGCCAATAACTACATATTTTGGGGATATGGTTTGTTGTGTAGCTGAGAACCTTTTTACATAGATATGGAATTCACTCATTCTTTCGAGAAATAAAAGAATATATCTTTTAAGAGTTGATTCGGGTCTTGAACAATTTTGAGTGCTCAACTTTCCTATTACGAATAAAAAGTATTATATTCATAATTGTCATGAATTAATTGTTCATTATAGAATCAATGGTGCTTAAGAGACAAAATATTTAGAGGGGTATAACTGAATTATGACCCAGTTGTATTTATGAGATATTCGTGAAGGGCTATATCCATATGTAGTGACTATATCGATGAACACCGAAGTTGTTCGGCTTATATTTTCCATCTACAGTAACGGGAGTTCAATTTCGAGTTTTTAGTGGAATAACGTGAAGTTAATAATTCGTAATATTTGATTAAAGGGTTTAATTAATATTTCAGAATTATTGGAGCTCGGAACCGTAGGTCCATTTGGTCCCTGTGCTAGCTTGATTAACTATAGAAAAACAATCTAATATAATTAGATTGTCTAATAATATGCTCACATTATATTTATATATTATTAATATGATTAATAATATTTTTTTTGCTCACAAAAGAAAATAATATTAAATTAGATTAATATTATATTTTCTAATATTTTTGATTATGAGATAATCAAATAATAATTATAAGATAATTATTACATAATTAATAACTATGAGATAATTATTACATCATCATTGATAATGCATAATTATGAGATAATTATGACATCATTATTTGATAATGGTAAATACATTATCAAGACAAGCATTAATGGTTTGCCAAATCATCCACCAAGTTTTTGTTAATTAGTTTTGACCTAATTACCTAACTTGTTCCATTATCTAATGGATTTGGTTGACACCATTAACAATTGATAAGATTGAGTGGATGTTGATGGAATGGATTTAGTTTATATTCTCTACCATTCCCACTCAAAGGTTGGGTAATCAAGTGAAAATCATACTTAGCATTTTGGAAAAAGAAATTCAAGAGACAGTTAAAACATTCACAAAAGTTGTGAGTAAGGTAGAGAGAAAAATCATATTTCTCAATAGTTGAGATTATAAAGAAAAACAAAAGTGAAAAAGATACTTGATCTTCTTCATCTCATCTTTCTAAAGCCAAAAGAGTTTGTGACAATATCAATTTCTCTAAAAAGTTTAGAGGTTGATCTTTGTGATTGAAGCCCACACTTCAGTTTGTTGGTTTCGAGATATAGCTCAGAAGATTGAGTGGTTGATTCTATAGTAGAATCTCAAAGGAAATTAATCAACAGTTTTGTGGAGTTCGACTTCAACAAAGGAGAAGGCAAAGAAAATTTTAAAGATCCGGTGCCACCACATTTACAACTTCTGCAGCGCAAAAGGAAACAGTTTCCTACAAGTGCAGCCTTAAATCTTTCCCTGTTCACACTGGGTGGTGACTCCTTTATTCTCCGATTTAGTCTCCCACGGGCTACTTCGTACTCTCTACGGGCTACGAGCCCAACAATGTCGTGGTCTCCGAACATCATAGGCGTAGCGGTAAACCCCGCTTCACTCTACAGATATATCTATGGATTTTATTGAAGGATTTCTAATTTCGAAGGGGAAATCTACTATACTAGTTGTGTCAATCGTTTGTTGAAGTATGCTCATTTCATTCATATCAAGCATCCCTACACGACAGCAATGGTGGCGCAAGAATTCTTTGAGCATGTGTTTAAGTTTCATGGGTTGCCTGAATCCATTGTCTGTGATCGTGATCCTGTGTTCACAAGCACTTTTTGGAAGGAATTATTTCAGTTAGGGGGAACTAAATTCAATTTCAGCACGACCTATCATCCCCAAACGAATGGATAAAATGAAGTTGTTAATCGAACACTTGAGATGTACCTTCGTTGTTTCTCCAGTAACAATCCGAAGGAGTGGCGAGCTTGGCATGACACCATTTGAGTTAGTTTATGGAAGGAAACCCCCAAATCTTTTATCTTATGTTCCTGGTACAACTCGGGTGGACTCAGTGGAACATTATCTTCTTACGCGAGATGAGACATTGAACAAAGCTAGGGAAAATATAAAAGTGGTTGAAAACCGAATGAAATTCATCTATGACTCCAAGCACAGTGGCTGCCAATTTAACGTGGGCGATTGGGTGTACCTTAAGCTCCAACCATACATGCAAGCAACAACAGCCCAGAAAAGAAATAATAAGCTTGCGGCCAAGTTCTTTGGGCCATTTCAAGTTGTTGAACGAATTGGACCAGTAGCTTACAAAGTACAACTGCCAACAACTGCCAAGCTACATCCCATTTTTCATGTATCCAAGCTTAATAGTATGGTATGAGACAATACTATGGTAGAAGCTTCCTTGCCAGAGTATTTGACCAAAGAAACGGTGGTGCTTCCAATACCCTTGGCTGCTGGACGCAAGGAGAGCTAAGGCAGAGATGAAATTTTGGTCCACTGGCAAGACTATTCACCAGTCGATGCCACTTGGGAATCTTGTGAAGAATTTTACCTTCGATATCCTTATTTCACCCTTGAGGACAATGGTGTTTTCAAGGGGGAAGGATGTTGTTAGGTGCAGGCATACCTGCACATTGCTGCTGTTATAATAGAGGATTATGGATTTTTAAATATTAATAAGGATATTGCATATCCGATAGGCTTTAGAGATACTGTTGAATTGCTATTAGTTGTTAATAAGGATATTGTATATCCAATAGGCTTTGTGTTATGTTACACTTCTTAATCTCTATTTAAAGGGGATTATTATTAATAATATGGCAGTGAGTTATTATTTCAATTGAGTTGTGGAGGCCTAAGGTTCCTTGAATTACCCAAATAAGTCGCTATAGGGAAGCCACGCAAATCTGATCCAAGCTATTTTCCTGTCAATAAGCCAGTGATGAGAGCAACTCAAGGGGCACATAACACACACGTGCAGCCATGGCTCCAATCCCGGCGTCAGCGGTGACTCCATCACTAGCATCAATGGTGGCTCCATCGTCTCAGTCATTGTTTACAGCTCACTATTTTTGGCTTCGTGGAACTCGATGGTTGATCCATTGAGATCTCCAATTTTGCCTATATCTTCAACGATTCCTGGCCTTTCAGGAGGAGTTCATTTATCTTTACTAGGCTTTTCCGTAATTATTTTTAGGTAACTGTCTTGGTTATAATTTGGCCTAATTGTAATTTTCTTGTATGAATGAAATTTGACTTGAAACTTTGTGTTTTAGTGTTTTTGAGAATTTCATTTTGAGCCTGGAGGAGATGAGATTTTGATTGTTTGGTGGATGGATATTATTACAGGTGTTATGGAAATTACATTATATTCTTACTTTATTAAGAAAATTACATTGTCGATGCTGAAAAATTCATGGCCTTCAGAGATTACCAAAGATTAATTCATTTTCTCATGGCTCTTAATGATAGATTTGAGCCCACTCAAGCCTCAATGTTTCATCAAAATCCCCTACCTACTGTCGATTCTGTTCTTGATAAGCTTATTTATAAAGAAACTCGCCACTCTATCGGATGCCGAATAAAGAAAACCAAATTAAGAAAATAATAATATAATTATGTATAATAATAATGAATATAGTTGTTGGCTCCAAAATGTGGGTCGAACGCGGGCGTGCCAAATGAGTGAATCCTTAATATAAATTATTGATTTCTAACAAATAATTATAAAAATGGGTCTCTAAAACCTGTAAGGGATAGACAATTGGAATCTAAGAGGATGCTAAAAATGACTAAGAATTTAAACTACTAGAATTATAATCTACGAGAATGCTAATAAAAAAGTCTAAGAAATAAAAGTTAATGGAATGGAATTGTAATATCCTGAATATTTTTTGGTATAGTTCTAGAAGGTTTTTGAATTAAAGTTAAGGATTTGGAATGTGATGTTATTCTAAAATAAGAGTTTATGTGTTGGAAAACTGATTGAAATGTTTTAAAGTGAAGCTTTATCACTTTGGAAAACACGTGGTTATGAGAACCAGTTACGCTATATCTGTTTATATTGTTATACACGTAAAGATTTCTTATTTTGGCTATAAAAAGAGCAAACAAACTATGATTGAGCTAATTTCTGAACCATTGGGCTTGTTTTTTCCGAGACGAACAACTTTCGTGTGGAACACTTTTTGAAATTTGGATCAGAAGGGCTTCCAAAATACGACGTTTTGATAAAGTCCCATGATAGGGACCTGATTATAATTTCGCAGGGTCAGATTGTCCAAATAAATTATTATAAATACCTTGAAGTTTCTTATTATTGGAAAAATGGCATAATTACAATAATCCAATAAACGACACCCGTCTCCATATTTGAACTAGTGACAGCTAGGTCAACCCAGCGACCAGCCAGTCACGGCCGGCCATAGCGAGGACACCAGAAGCTGCGTCTGGCTACCATGCGTGCAACGGTGGCTGGCGGCGAAGTAAAAAATGCCGGTAATGGCGTGTAACATAGGAGATTATACGAAAATTGGGTTTCTCGATCCTGGCTAGTCGTTTCATTTCATGACCCAAGCCACTCGCTAAATCGAAGCTCTCGAATAGTGCTACAAGTTGGCAGTGATAGATTTTTCGTTCTGTGCATGGTGGCACGTAAAACGAGGAAGATAGCTTCGGTGAATAGTGACCCATGAGTGAACAGTAGCTCCGATCAGAATTTCATCGATTCCAGTATGATTGTGGGATCATTTGGAGTGCGTATATGCCCTCGAAATCTTGATTTGTCTAGGACTTGGAGTACTGCGAAGCCGGATAAGTAATCCATGCGATGAGTACTTAAATGCTGACTTGAGTTTAAATATATATATATATATATATATATATAAATGGTTGAAGTGTTTAGGATATGACGAGGATAGTTAAGGTATATTCTTGAGAACAAATTTCGAGATTTCGTATGGTTAGAATAATCGACCACCACAAGTATGGATCTTTGTTATTGATTTGATATGAAGTGAGATATGAAATGAGCCTAATGCTTATGTGTATGTATGTATAAGAATCAGTAATGATATGTATACGTGTATGTAAATGTATGAGTATGTATAAGTATATGTATAAGGATATGTATAACTATATGAACATGTATTCATATATACATATGATCTTAAGATATGTATAGTTTGGGTATATTGAATGGGTAAATGAGACAAATCATGATTTTTGAATTGGTATGAGCTAAGCTCTTTTGAATGGGTAAAGTACATGTGTGAAGGGATGTGTTTATGACTAGATGTCTTAAATGGTAAGTTTTTATACATGGATGTTTCTGATAAGAATTCTGGAAACTGAGCGTATTTGATTGATAAGTAAAACGCATAAAGATGGTTAAAGGCTATGGTATCTGAATTCGAAGTAATATATATATATTCATATGTTTGGTGTATATACGTATGTGTATGACTATTCTGATGATAAAACAATGTTTTTCGTGAATGTACTTGTGTATGAGAAATCGTGTGATGAGTTTGAGTTACGTGATATACGTGCGTGCATGTATGTTTATTGGTTGATGATTTTGTGGTGTAGGAGTCGAACTGGTTAGGAATCCATTCGGACAAAATTCATCTCATACTAATTCCAAAATAGGTAATAAGTCATGTACGAGTATTGTATGTGTAAGCCATCCATATGTTTGTATTGTTTGATGATGTGTTCTTTGATGTACTAATTGTTATTTATGCTTCGTTAACGGTTGTACGATGACTGTATGTATGTCTGACTACATGTATCTGTATGATAGAATTCATAAGATATATGGACAGTGTATGGTTATGTGAAGTGAAAGAATGATTTGAAAACTGATGAGAATATCAGATGTTATAAAGCGTGTTTGTTAAGTTGTATTGGTATGTATTTATATGAGTAAGAACTCTGAAATTGTATTTGCATGTATATAAGAGAGGTGTGCTACGGTATGGGTGAATGAATATGAATCCTGAATGTTAAGCTATTATAAGGTTGGCGTAATTAAGGAAAGTGGGAGGTTTATTTTGGTATTGAATAGAGTTTGTAATCGAATAAATGAAAGTTTATTTGGTTTACCGATTTGATGATATTTCAAAGATGTAAATTTGTAATAAAGTTTAAGAATGTGACTTTATGTTCCTTGTGATTGGAATGGTTTCGATGTAAAATGACATATTGTGTGATTTGAATATTTGGTTAATAGATTGGTGTATATGTGAACATATAAACATGTGAATTTGACATAGGTAAAGTATAAAGATTAATAACAAGTTAATAAATCCAAACTTGTAACAATTTAGTAATTCTGATAAACTGCTGATATGTTTGACTTGTTTGTTTGTAGTACTAGTATGGTTACTTACTGAGTTTTTTAACTCACACCAAATCAGTTTGCTATTTTTACGGGCTGGCTTCCAGATTAGTCAACCACTTTAGCTGTGGGAGTCATGCTCGAGACGCGGATCACCCAAGTTGCAGTCACCCTCACAAATATACTGGGAGAAGTCTTAGAGGTTTAGGTTCTTTTGTTATTATGTTGTTGTCGTACTGAACACGCAGGTTTGTATTAATAGGTTAAAGATTTGATTTGCATTGATGTTGTGGGCACGGAGCCCATAAGTGTTGTTTGCTGTTGTTGGCACAGAGCCCTAAAGTGTTGATATTGATGTATTTTGTGTGGACCTGACATCATTTTATTTGTTTGATATTTTTATGAGATTATGTTTTGATGCTTGACTACGATCCATGTTGTCCTGTTTTAAGATACATCATGCCCGATTTTCTGTAAATTTGGAGGCTTATGGAGATGGGTTAATCATGTCTCGTACTGATAACATCCTGTCTTTGGTGGGGTGTTACCGTTGTGGTATCAGAGCAAAGGTTTAAGTGTCGGTGAATGCAGCTACATGTATCCGATCGTCTGAGTAATTTTTTTGTTGCGTATAGACCATATAGGTCTAATGTTTGCTATTTGATATGATTTCTTGTATATGGTATGATGTGCAATGATTTTGATTGATATTGATGTTCGGATTATCGGTACATGTTTGTATGATATGAATATAGGTATATATATATGTATACTAAGTTAAAAGTATGTCGTCTATATAGGTATATGTATATGTACGTGATATGAATTCAAAGTGTTTTGAGGTGCGAGAAATTCTATGATGTTGATAGTCTGAATTGTGAACGAATATTTTGATTTATGTTTTGAAAACTTGGTATTTGATTTTTGGCATAAAAGTGTTTTGAAAAAGCAAAAGGAAAGGAAAGAAGAAAGAAAGAAAGATTTTAGATATTTTGATTTTAATTATAAAAGATAAAGAAAATATTTGCCCCTCGATGTTTGATTCACGTTTTCATGTTTTGAGATTTATCAATATGTTTCCGTCAAGGTGCTTGATAATATGTTTCCATCTCAGCGCTCGAAAATGATTTTGATGTTTTAAACCACAAAACTTTGTTTTCGTCGAGACACTTGAAAATCAGTTTCTGTCACGGTGCTTGATGATTTTATGTTTTGACCGTTTGTGGTGCTTGTATATGTTTCGTTCCAGCTTGGCTGGGCCGATTGTTATGGGGTCCAGACCATCAGAAAATGTCTATATGGTTCTTACACTGTCCAGTCAGTGCGTACAACTTGAACACTGGATGCTCGATATCTATTTTGAAAAGTTTGTATCAAATATTTATTTTTTATTTAAACATATTTATGTTATAGGGGAAATAATGATTTCAAATGGATTAGATTTTGATTTTGATACATTTCAATATTGTTTATGATATGATATGATATGATATGTTTACGTCACGACGCTTGTCCATGGTTTTTATGGTTTTAAAATTTGATATGATATGTTTCTGCTGTGGCACTTGTATAGGGGTCTGTCTAATTGTAGTGGACCGACCCGCTACCCTCTATCGATAGGGGATCGTTTCGTTTATTGTCCGATTTGTGTACGGGATTTGGGCATTGGGAACTTGTTATGTTTCGTCCAGTTGAGTTATACTGGATACTTAATATGGATTTACGATGATGGATTTTGAAATTGATTTTTTTTTTTATAACAAATAAGAGAGTTTTTCAAATACGTTTTCAAGAAGGTTTTGAAAGAGATTGTCTTACGTTTTCCATTTTAATGATATCAGAAATTGGCAGATTTCATACTACCAATATCATAAGAGCATGTACGATTATATGTCACTCCTGGTTGTGACAATGGATGTATTTGTTGATATAAAATATTATGTTCATTATAAGAGCACGCATGTAAGTTTATAGTTAGATTTGTTGTCAGTTATACAATAGTGCATGTGCGATTGGATATGTGCGTATGTAAACTTTGATGTTGATAGCATTTACATATATGATATGGAATGACATGATGTGAAATGAATGTGTTCCGATTCTGATTGTGGATAAAATATATAGTATGAGATCCGCATTATTTTTTCGTTTTGATGTTGTATCATATTGCCTGTAGAGAACTCGTGCTATGTTCTTTGTTTCTGATGATGCATGTGATTGATTGTATAGAATTAGGGTTCAACTTTTGTTTCTGTTGATGGATGAGTTTGAAACGGTTTGAGCGTGTTCCTATGAATGAATATGAATCGAGATGATAAGTTGGACGGAATTCTGGTGCAAAATGTTTGATTCGATTTATTTTACTTTGAAGTAGCATGATTTGCATTGATGTATGAAGTACGTAACCTTTGAAAATATGCAAAGTGAGATAACTTACAAATACATATAAGATTGTAATGCGTTCGGTTCCGAATGATTGGACATAAAGACGAAGAAATTTCAAGGACAAAATTTTTATAAGGATGGGATAATGTAATATCTTGAATATTTTTCGGAATTGTTCTAGAAAGTTTTCGAATTAAAGTTAATGATTTAGAATGAGATGCTATTCGAAAATAAGAGTTTAGGTGTTGGAAAATAGATGGGAACATTATAAAGTGAAGCTATATCACGTTTGAAACACAAATGGTTCTGAGAACCGGTTATGCGATATCTGTTTATATCGTTATACACGAAAAAGTTTCTTATTTCGGCTATAAACTAATAGCAAACGAACTCCGATTCAGCTGATTTTTAAATTATTATACTTGTTTTTCTGAGATGAACAACTTTTGTGTTGAATACTATTTCGAAATTTGGATCAGAAAGTCTTCCAAAATATGATTTTTTGATAAAGTCCCATGGCAGAGACCTGATTGTAATTTCGCGGGGTCAGATTGTCCAAATAAATTTCTATAAATAACTTGAAGTTTCTTATGATTTCGAAAATGACATAACTACCTATAATCCTCTAAGCGATTCCCCATCTCTATATTTGAACTAGAGATGGCCAGGTTGCGCGAAATCAAAGCTCTCGAAGAGTGCTACAAGTTGGCGGTGATGGATTTTTCATTCAGTGCATGGTGGCACGTGAACCGAGGAGGGAAGCTTTGGTGAATAGTGACCCATGAGTGAACAATAGCTCTGATCAGAATTATATCGATTCTAGTGAGATTGTGGGATTGTTTGGAGTCCGTATATGCCCTCGAAATCTCAATTTGACTAGGACATGGAGTACTGCAAAGCTGGGTAAGTAATTCATGCGATAGGTACTTGAATGTTGACTTGCGTTTAAATATATATATATATGTATAAATGGTAGAAGTGTTTAGGATAAACCAATGATAGTTAAAGGATATTCTTGAGAACAAAGTTCGAGATTACATATGGTTAGGATAATTGACCACCATATGTATGGATCTTTTTTATTGATTTGATATAAAGTGAGATATGAAATGAGCCTAATGTTTATGTGTATGTATGTGCAAGAATCGATAGTGATATGTATACGTGTATGTAAATGTATGTGTTGGGGATTTCTCAAAGGCGTAAGCGGAAGCGCGGTTCGGGCAAATCGTAACTTTAAAAACTTTTAGAGTTACCAAATAAATTATTCAATATCTAATATGAATAATTCATATATATTTTACCTAAATATATTTATTCGATATCAAATAACGACATAAATTAGTTAGAAACACTACGAAACCTTTACGAAAACGTATTTCCACAAAATAGCATAAAACACGTTTTTGTTCGAACCAACCAACCAACACATATGGAGGCTGCCCAGGTCAGCCCCAATAGTATTTGGGCCGTTCATAGGCTGCCCAACAGTGACCAATTCACTGTTTGGACATGGACACCCGATAAGCCCAAAACTCATCCGGTAACGCCGGTTTTCACTATTTTCGCATATTTAAACTCGGAAACAATTTCCGACAATTGTTCCAATGCCCAAAACAAATAAAATATATTTATACAACATACTTTTCATCACCAAAATCACAGAAATTCTTGATCTAACTTGGTAACCAAAATTATCATTTTTCATGCTTTAAATCCAATTTTCTCAATATTAATCATATTAATACTTACGCCAACCAAAGTCACCACAAATGAAGAACTCAAAATCAATTCTAGGAGTTACAAGAGTGGTCATAACACTCTAGAATGACAAGATGTCATCAAATGATAAAATTGAACTAATATTACACTAATATTATTCAATCTAACTTCACACATGCATCCAGCCTCCAAATCCATCCTCCAAATCAAAAAGCCTCGAAATCTACGAAAAGAAGAAACCCTAAAACTACTCTGGATGCTCAAGAACAAGAAATACGTTTTCTAAGTTTAAGAGTTATGAAGATTACCTCTAAATCTCCTAATTTCCTTAAAGTTTTTTCTTAATTTCTTCACTTTCTTCCTTGTTTCCTCCAATAAATTTTGGGAGTTTTTTTTCTTGGATAGATTCGGCCATGGCTTCCAATTAATTAGAAAATAAAAATTTTCCACTTTAAATAGCAAGGCTTAACCGACTTTATGGGGAGAAGGGCATTTTGGTCATTTGCTTAATTAATCTAATTAATTAAGAATAATAAGCTTTAAGTTAACAAATTCAATTTGTATACTTTAAGCTTAAAAGAATCATGCCACATGTAACTAATAATAATCAAACATATTACATAACAATTATGTAATATTGATATAATTTAATTATCTAGATATTTAACATTTAAACACCTAAATAATTAATTAATATGATTATTATTATATATGTATTTTATTTACATTAAATAACAAATAAATATATTAATGGCATGTGTCAAAGTCTCATTTGAAAATTAATTAATATGTATCAAATCAAATCTTGTATCAAATACAAATACACATTAATTATTAATTGTCCAAAATCCCCTAATGCATGTACTTTCGTTTAACCGATTAAACGATTCGAATTAACTCATTTAATCCAATGAAGTACTATGAATAATCTATATTATTCATAACGCGTTGCCCAAGTGCTCAATGAGTACACTTCATATTGTGGGACTCTCTAAGTTTAGGTTTATCCGTCACGAAATCCATTTTCATGTCCATAATTCACCCACTCATGAATTATGACGACCACAGATAATCTCGCTAAACTATGTAAGTCGAGGTTATTACATACGTATAATCCCTTCATCACAGGCTATTAATATTATACCAGAGATATAGATAGGAACATTAAATCCCTAAGGTATAATATAGTCGACTTTCAAATTTACGATCTCTAAATAACACTCGGAACTCGCTTCCGAAGTATACCACGACCCTGGATTTACTAGATTACAAACACGTTCAAGATACGTATGTCTTGTACACATGACTGACGGATTCTATTTGATACTCACACGATATCCTGAGCATCAGTCCACTCCCAACGAATAGGCGGAGGTCTGATCTAAATAGATCAGTGACGTGACTGTCATCAAAGTGTGGAGAATATCTCATATATCCACAGTGGTATCTCAAGTCGAAGGACCACTATACTACTCGACTCGAGAATATTCTTATTGACATTGGTGTACCATCTATTAGGAAATCTTCGGTGAGTCTTTCAGTGTTTATCAAATAAATACTTACACGTCTATACGAGTCTCCTAAGACTCATGGTTCATTGGGATAAATCATTGGACCAAGTCTCGATAAATGACATGTACTGGTCTCAGCGGATTTTGCTAACCGACCCGTATCAGTAAATCTTGACCAGAAACTTTATTTGATAATATACTTCTCGTAGTGACACTTCTCAATGTCAATTACAAACTACTTTGTAACTGCGCACTATAAAATATATTATCGGGTCTTTGTCTAATATATACATATAACTAAATCATATTTAGTTTCAATTTAATCATAATTATATCGAATATGTATATAAAAGCAAGTTTCAATTTAATTTGTAACTGCGCACTAGAAAAATGAATTGTTCGTATTCATGAATCAGACATAAATACGATCCAGATTGGCACTCCGAGCACCAACCCTAAAAATTTCTCCCACTTTCTCCAGTGCCAATCCACAGGATTATATACACATCTGAATATGTATTACATACGTATGGTCCTCAAGAGCTGACCTAGCATTCAAGAGGTAGGCAACAACAAGTAAACTCGCTATAACATATTGAGTTTGTCCAAAAAACCCAATCGTTTCCATTAGCCAAGATCATTTACATATTGTATAACCTAAGTTATACATCAATATGACTCAGATGCGACATCAATATTGTGCTACAACTACCGAGTTTTCTATGTATTTAGACGTCAAATCCAAATATTATGAGACAACCGCAAGCACAACACTAATATCAAACTTCTAATCTATAAGGTCATTATGCAACTTCATAAGTCAATACTTCATAAGTTATAACTAATTCCACTAATACAGTAGAATCAACCGTGACATTCCCACTGCATTGTTTCTGACTCTATATGACATAGACCATCTAATGTCATAATAAGACTCAAAACTAATTTGATCATAATAGTTACAGATTATATTCTCCATGAATAAGAAACTCGTTCTTAATATCTCAAAGATAACAAAGAACATGTTTTAAGACACATCTTATGGTCTACAACATATCAAAATAGCTCGTAACAATTACGATTAAATTGATATCTTTAATCGCACATAATATAGTATTCATTATACCATCATCCTATAATGCATAAATGACTAGACATTCTAATCAATTTATCTTTCGACAAAGGAATAATTCTTTACGGAAGATAAATACTATATACAAGAGACACACTAACTGTCAAACAATTATATTAACTATCACATAGTTATACTAACTGTTACACATATAGTCTTGTTGTGTCCTTTATTAGATCATATCTAATGCACGACTAATGAGAGTATCTCACAAGTCTCTTGTTTGACATCATATATAAGACTTTATATCGAATATAACAAAGACTACTCCCACTACATTCACGTAGAAAAGAAGACTTAGGTAAACCTTTTACCTCACTAACATCTCATTATTACATTAATAATGATAATGTCGTTAGGATATACAATACTAGAAAGAAATATGTACACTCCGAATAACCCTACTATCACATGTGTATTCTCTATGCTTTGATAAAATCAGATAATCTAACTGATATCAAAATTAGAGAACACAAATTTTCGGAAAGCTCATTTGAGTCTACAATAGGCTCTATAAGCTGGTATATCAAACTGTGATCTTAACAGAATATAAACTTCAGAGCCATTCTAGAACGAACTCTTCAAGCAAATAAATCATAATGGATCTCTTCTTCGAAGAAACCATTCAGGAACGCCAATTTGTATTCCTAGCTAAAATACATAGTTAAATATCAACATTAACCAATAGATATTTAATTGTTCAATTAGTACGACTCGAGACAATTTTCCTCAGAATCTACGATAGATTGCTGAGTATAACCTTTCTCACTGTCGTACTATAAAGATCAAAACCTTTAATAAGCTCACTATGCTTTTGTTGCGCAAATCATTTGCACATTTTATGAACGATTCATAACGAAATCTCAATCAAATCCAAAACTTGATCGTAGTAAGCAAGGAACAATCTTAAATCTATGATTCAATGCTAACTTCCGAAATCGATATCAAATATCGCTCCCACTGTATGTTATAGGATAATTTTCTTCAATAAGAAAATAACAGAACCCTTAAGTATCAAATACTTTGTAAATGATTATGACATCCTATTGAACTTGTACGGAAGATATCTTAGGGTCATTTCATCTTATCAATTATGTAGTTCCATTTACATTTTATCACCTTAACATTTGACTTCCCTAAGTCAAGTCTTTTCTATAATCGTTAACATCTAATGTTACACACCAAGTAATAAAATAATTTTATTACTCGAGATCGTAGAAAAGCTATTCTATCAAATAGAATACAATATTTTATTAAATAGAATAAATGATAAACTTTTACTTGTACCTTCGAGGCGCAAGTACTTTTCAATTATATAACCATTATACTTTTCAAGATTCAAATTTTCTACTTATACATATCATATATATAACTATAGAAACTATTGGAACAATAATTAAAATGATGAATTAGTGTTACTGGAGCATATCCCCAAGAGTAGTGAAACTAATTCGATAACACTCATTATCAAACGATCCAAATCATATAAGATTTGATTTCTCCCACTGACCAATTCCATCATGATGGAATCGTAGAAGAATAATATTGAGCAAGAATTACATTCATTGAATAATCTTAGAACCAATTGCCATAAATTCATATGTTTGATTGGATCAAATTTTTTTTGAATAATTTAAAAGATTCATGATGAATTTTAAAGATATAGTTTTCAAAACTTCAAATCGAATATCTTTGAACCATTCAAAATATTCCATCCGCGTTTCATCAAAAACATAATGAAAGTTCTCAAACCATTCAAGACGTTCAATATGTGCTCTATTAGAAAGACGTAACTAAGTCATGAAAACTCATTAAATAAGTTACGAAGTAAAGAAAACTATCCAAGGCAATTTATAATTCATTAAACTACATACATCCAATGTATTAGTTTAATAAATCCGTGGTCCAATGAGGATCATTGGTTAAATGAGATTTAATCACATTCCCGAATATAATATTCATTAAATGGATAAGGATATGTGGTCTGATCTCGTATCAGACCATCCTTTACCATGCAGAATAAACATCTAATGCTTAAATGATATAATCTCATAAAGCTTTGTTCTAAATTATTTAATTAACCAAATATTTTTCTTAATGTTTATCTTTTCATCAATAACACTACTAGTCATTTTAAAATATGAAATAATTGTTTATAAAGAACAAGTAACTATCCAATAGTCGCAAGTTCTGATATCAAATATCAAAACAATTATCAAATAATATCTTAAATAACTAGACATGAGATCTGGTATCCATTACTGATAAACGGTAAATATATCAATATTTACCGTCCTTTTTACTTAATATTTTGTATAGTTTCTTGAGTTTTGTGTTATTTTGTAGATAAATAAAATAACAGGACTCTCTGGAATCACATAAGGGCTTAAACGGTGAAAATCGGATAAAAAATGGTAAAATTGGAATTTTGCATCGCGACGCGCAACCCTTCTGCGTTGCGACCGCTAAAATGCGCCAGCCACGTGTCAACATCACATCAATCTTGCTATCCTATCATCCCATATTGCTGATATTACACGTCATTGCTTATGTTAGCGTCGCGATGCGCACAACTTCAATTGTCGCGACGGCAAGCCAATAATTATGTCGACAGCCATGTGTCAAGATCCTGTTGAATCAACGGTGCATCGTGAGGCGTAAGTGTTTTGAATCGCGACACGCATGGCATAATTTTGCCTATAAATTGAAGCTGAATCAGAAGGAACATTCATACATTCTTCTGGGGATTTCCATAAGAATACTAAGAAGATTATATCTTGTTTGTTTATTTACAACAGTTTGTATTTAATTTTTATTTTACGCAATAGTTCTTTCTTTATTTTACTTTTCAGTCTTTATTTTACTTTTTCAGTATGAGGAGGTAACTCTCCTTTGTTGGGGTGAAATGTTAAGCTTTTATTACTAATATTTAGATTAATCTCCCTTAATTATAATATATAAACTGTTTAAAACCTGACTTAATGGGATACCGCCTTTATGGTCGGTTGGACTTAATTAAATTGATTTTAACCTGACTAAATTGGATACACCTTTATGGTCGGTTGGTAATGTCATGCCAAGTTTATATATTATAATAAGGGAGATATCTGAAATAGAAGTAATAAAAGTGGATCCTCTAACCCCCATCATTTTATTTTATTTTTTATTTATCTTTTTAATTTCCAGTTTTACTTTATGTCATTTACTTTATTTAAGCTTTTACTAATCCTAGACATGTGTTGTAACTAAATATCATATCTGGGGTTGTGATGAATTCCAATATCACCGGTTTATAATGGGTTATTTTGTGTATTGGGTAATATAAAGGTTTAATTATTAAGTCTTAAGCTTAATGTTTCTTGTTAACTGGCCATTAATAAGATTGATGTGGTAAACTTAAAATGAACTTGACGAAGAGATTTTAGGTTTCAGCCTTATACTTAATAGCCCACGATCTCCCTTAAGGATTAGATACCCCTTAATAGATTTCCTTCCAGGATAGACATATACCTGTCGGGCGGGGATAGCCACAATTGGAACTTAGTCTTAATGAATTCAGGTAACTTGGTTAACATAGACATATGATTAATTGGGTTATTTGGGTGTTTGCATCTGACCATCGACATAGGCTTTTGCATATTTTCGTGTTCCAGGTTAATAAATCGATATATTATAAAAACATGAGATAATCACTTCATCTTTAAAAGATATTGGAAGAATTCACAACCCTAGATAGTTTCACCTTTAATTCACATTTGTACTGTTTTATTTAATTGTCTTTAGTTTAAAATCACCAACCAATCAAACAACCAATCTATTAGATAGTTGTAAACATTTAGCTTCACAAAATGATAGCCTATGTATTAAGTCATCGTGGGATAGATACGTTTTATACTACTTGATTGATACGTGCACTTGCGTTACGTGAGTGTTTTCAGAGATCAAGTTTTTAGCGCCGTTGCCGGGGTCTTATTTATCTTTCACTATTAATTTTGGGGCTAGATACCTTTACTTGTGTTTAATTTTTTTTTAACTTATTATTTATGTTTTCTTGTGTTCCAGGTTCTCAGACATTACATGAGAAGAACCAGAAGCTTTGAAATCCGTCCGCTTGACCCAGAGATTGAAAGAACCATCAGACAGTTGAGAAAGGAAAGACGAGAAGGCCAAGAAACATTGATCAATATGGAACCTGAACCTTTGGAGGTTGTACCACAAATTCCCATTCGAGACAGAACTATTCCAGTGGTTGATGGCTTCATTTCATGTATTGTATTTCCTAACTTACCAGTAAATGCGTGTGACACCAAAATATACATTCAGATTATATAACGTCAGTTCTGTTTGGGGGGAATGCAACTGAAGATCCTAATGCCCACATCGGAAACTTAATGGAAGTTTGCGGTACTTTCAATTCCAACCGAGCGACAGAAGAAGTAATGAGACTGCATGTTTTCCTATATTCCTTGAAAGACAGAGGTAAGACTTGGCTACATTCACTACCAGCAGGTTTCATCATAACTTGGAACACTCTTGCCACCAAATTCCTTGCAAAGTACTTTCCCCTACCAGAACTGCAAAACTGAGGAATGGCATTACATCTTTTGTACAACATGACTCAGAATCCCTCTGCAAAGCGTGGGAAGATACAAGGAATTGCTCCGGAAATGTCTTCACCATGAGATTGCAAAGTGGCTACAAGTCCAAACCTTATACAATGGACTTTTTGGACTGATGAGAACTACAATTGATGCTGCTGTTGGAGGAGATTTAATGGAAAAAGGAGAATATCAAGCCTGAGACCTAATTGAAGAAATAACCAACAATAATTCTTTGTGGCCAACAGAAAAGAGCGTGATTCAATGAGTTACAGGAATTTACGAAGTTGGAGCCAACACAGCAATGAATGCCAAGCTGGATCAGATATGCAAATTCATGGAAACTCTTAGCATGTAAGACAATATTAGATCCACAAGTTCACCATATGGAGGAGCACCTGAGGCGAACCAACATGAAGAAACGGTGAATTATGTCAATAATTTCAACAAACAGGGGAACAATCCATATTCCAATACCTATAACCCAAGGTGAAGGAATCATCCCAATTTCGCATGGAGCAACAATTTAGGGCAAAGGAACAATCCACCACCAGGATTCCAACAGCAAAACAAAGGCCAGGAGCATGAAAATGAACCAGGAATAACAGAAGTGCTGGCTCACATGAAAAATCTAGAAGCAAAATATGACTCTCAAGCAGCATCATATGATGTTATGTTTCAATCACAAGCAGCATTAATTCAAATTCAAGTAGCATCTTTGAAAACACTGAAGAATATCTAGGACAACTGGCCAACGCTCAGAGTTACAAACCGTAAGGTACCCTTCCTAGCAGCACAGAACCAAATCCAAGGAACATTGGGAAGGAGAAATATCATGCCATCACTTTAAAAAATGTGGTACTAACATCAATAAAAATATTGGAGTCAAGGCAACTGTTGAGGAAGTTCCAAAAGAAAGCAGCAAAGCAGATCAACATATGAAGGAAAGAGAGGCAAACACAAATGATCAAGAAAGATTCACTCCACCTCCACCTTTTCCACAGCGTCTCCAGAAAAGTAAACTAGATAAGCAGTTTGCTCGATTCTTGGAGTTCTTCAAAAAGTTGCATATCAACATTCCATTTGCAGAAGCATTGGAACAAATGCCCAGCAATGTGAAATTCATGAAAGGCATTTTATCACGAAAGTGGAGTTTGGGAGATTATGAGACAATAGCATTAACAGAAGAATGCAGTGCCATAATTCAGAGAAAGCTTCCCCCAAAGTTGAAAGATCCTGGCAGTTTCACCATCCCTTGCACTATAGGCGAACATTACTTCGGAAAGACTTTGTGTGATTTAGGTGCCAGCATTAACTTGATGCCTTTGTCTATTTACAGGAAACTGCAGATAGGAGAACCAATGCCCACCTCAGTTACTTTGTAGCTTGCTGACAGATCGCTCACATTTCCAAGAGGTATAGTGGAATATGTATTGGTTAAAGTCGACAAATTCATTTTCCATGCAGATTTTATTGTCCTTGACATGGAAGAAGACAAAGATGTACCTATCATCCTCGGGAGACCATTCTTGGCTACAGATCGAACTGTTATTGATGTACAAAAAGGAGAACTAAACATAAAAGTACATGACCAAGAAGTTTCATTCAATGTTTTCAAAAGCCATGAAATTCCCGAATAATGAAAATGAGGAGGAATATTTCAGAATTGATTTTTTAGATAATATCATCCAGGATACAGATGCAATGCAACTTTCCATAGATAAACTTGAAGCTTGCATCACCAACATGATTGACAGCGAGCTAGATGATGATATTATGGAATGTATCAACTATCTTGACATACCATTTCACTTCAAATCGACACCACATGTGGAAAGTTTGGAATTACCGAAAAAAGGAGCGAATCAGGCCCTCGATTGATGAACCACCGCAACTGGAACTAAAGCTAATTCCAAGCCATCTCAGGTATGCATTCTTAGGAAACTCTTCTAATTTACCTGTATTTATTTCTTTGTCGCTAACATTGGAGCATGGAGATAAGTTGTTGAGAGTGTTACAAGAACACAAGAAAGCCATTGGCTGGACTATAGTAGACATTTGAGGCATTAGTCCATCATATTGCATGCACATAATTCTGATTAACGACGAGTACAAAGCCACAGTAGAGCAACAACGGAGACTAAATCCAATCATGAAGGAGGTCGTGAAGAAAGCAATTATCAAATGGTTGGATGCCGGTATCATTTACCTCATCCCTTACAGCACTTGGGTGAGTCTTATGCAATGTGTGCCAAAGAAAGGAGGAATAAATGTAGTCACAAATGAAAAGGATGAGCTAATTCCAACAAGAACAATGACTGGATGGAGAGTATGCATGGACTACAGGAAGCTGAACAAATAAACAAGGAAAGATCATTTTTTCGCTGTTATTTATTGACCAGATGCTAGACAGATAGGTAGAACATGAGTTCTATTGTTTTCTGGATGGATACTCGGGGAACAATCAGATTGCCATCACCCTAGAATATTAGGAGAAAATCACTTTTACATGCCCCTATGGTACTTTTGCTTTCTGCATGATGCCATTTGGACTATGTAATGCTCCTGCCACATTTCAACGTTGCATGATGTCCATTTTCTCAAATAAGCTGGTACAAAGTATGTAGGTTTTCATGGATGATTTCTCTGTTTTGGAGACTCGTTCGACCACTGTTCTAAAATCTAGAAAAAGTGTTACAAAGATGCGAAGATACCAATCTGGTACTCAATTGAAGAAATGCCACCTCATAGTGCAGAAAGGCATTGTCCTGGGATATCGGATCTCACAAAAGGGAATCGAGGTAGACAAAGCAAGAATCGAGAAAATTGAAAAACTACCTCCACCATCATATGTCAAAGGGATTCGGAGTTTTCTCGGACATGCAGACTTTTATAGGAGATTTATTAAAGACTTCTCTAAGATTGCTAAACGTCTTTGCAATCTGCTAGAGAAAGATGTGCCTTTCAACTTCACCAAATAATGCCACGAAGATTTTGAGATCTTGAAACAAAAGCTGGACTCTGCCCCTATCATAGTAGCACCGGACTGGACCCTTCTATTTGAGGTGATGTACGATGCTAGTGATTTTACTGTATGTATAGTTTTAGGACAACACAAAGCCAAAATTTCCACACTATTTACTACTCCAGCAGAACTCTGAATGAAGCATAACTCAACTACACAACAACTGAAAATGAGTTGTTCGCAGTTGTGTTTGCTTTTGATAAATTTAATTCCTATCTGCTGGGTCCCAAAGTGGTGGTCTACACAAATCATTCAGCAATCAAATACCTGATTGTGAAGAAAGATTCCAAATAGATTGATCCGTTGGGTGCTTCTGCTGCAAGAATTTGACGTGGAGATCCGAGACAGGAAAGGGACAGAAAATCAAGTGGCGGATCACTTATCGAGGCTCGATAATGGAGAAACAACTGGCAATGAAATGACAATCAAATAAACTTTTCCATATGAACAGTTTTTTTACCATCAAACAGTAGAATGTCCCTTGGTATGCTTTCTATGTAAACTACATAGTATTGGGAAAATGGCCGTTGGAATGGACACATCAGCAACGAAAGACGTTCTTCAAGGAAGTCAAGCACTATGTCTGGGATGAGCCGTACCTGTTCAAATGTTGTGCTGATCAATTATTGAGACTTTGTGTTCCACAGGAGGAGGTCAATAGTGTTTTGCAGCATTGTCATTCATCACATACGGCGGATACTTCAATGGAAATAAAACTGAAGCCAAAGTCCTACAATAAGGTTTGTTTTGGCCCACTCTGTTTAAAGATGCTTACTTATTTGTTCTTCAATGTGACAGGTGCCAGAGAATGGGAAATATTTCAAGGAGAAATGAAGGACCTCTGCAAAACATTCTGGAAGTGGAGATATTTGATGTATGGGGATTGATTTTAGGGGACCCTTTTTTCCATCATCCGGAAACCTATACATACTAGTTGTAGTAGACTACATCTCTAAATGGGTTGAAGCGACAACACTGCCGTCAAATGATTTAAAAGTGGTGATAAAATTCCTTAAAAAGAATATTTTCACTCTCTTTGGAACACATCAGGCAATTATTAATGATAGGGGCATACACTTCTGCAACAGATACTTCGATGCACTCCTATCCAAATAAGGAGTTACTCATAAAGTTGCCACTGCCTACCATCCGCAGTCAAATAGACAGGTTGAAGTTTCAAATAGAGAGATAAAAATTTTGGGACAAAACCATTGGATCAACAAGGAGGGACTGGTGCATAAAACTAGATGACGCATTATGGGCCTACTGGACAGTTTACAAAACACCTATTGGTATGTCCCCATATCGAATGGTGTTTGGGAAAGCATGCCATCTGCCAGTGGAACTTGAGCATAAAGCGTACTGGGCACTGAAGAAGTTAAATCTCAAGGGATTGGTTTCCCTAACACCTTGATATAATTCATTTGGTGTGCTAGCACTTAGAAAAATTGCCACAATTTTCTTCTTATTCTTATTCTTCTTGAATTCGGCCAAGCCAATTTTTAGAGAGAAAAATGGAGCAATTCCATGAGGGAGAGAGAGAGTGATGAAGTTGTTGTGTTTCAATTTTCAAAAGAAAATCTATGATATACCAAATATCCAACATTTGGTATATGTCAATCAAGTCATCACCATGCGTAATTTACAAGTCTTCACTAACATCCATCACAATAAAGTGAACAAAGTGACAAGTGATGTGTCTTGTGATGTGACATGTGGGCCCCATTTGATTCAAAATCCGAGTGGGCCCGCAACACATCCCGGGCTCGGGTTTGCTAATTTCGAATTAACGAATTTCTGTTGCGACGTAATTAAATCAAATTTATTAAATAATTATGCCTAGCAAAATTACTATTCACATCGCTAGCAAATTAATTCTAAATTAACTCGTTCGCCCGAATTAAATCTAATTTAATTTCGTTATGAAATCTAATTTCATTTAATATATTGAATATATTATTTTATCGATTAATTCCAAATTAATCATTCTCTCTCTTTAATAGTATTTTATCCTAGATAAAATCTCTCCGTAATTAATCCTAGATTAATTATGTTCGAATCATACATCATCGGTGAATCTTCGGGAAGCGACCCATGAGAACCCTGGATATGTTGGTAGTAAATCCGGTTGTCGGACTATCCGAACACGTGCATACCTCGTACCACATTTTTACCGATTTACGAGACATGGTTGGCTTCTAACAAAGCACCGTGCCTACCCAATTCTCCAGAAATATTCTTAAAGGAATATATAATCTATTTCAGGCGTAGTATACGTAGTATTGCGTATAGCGATCCAGTATCGGATGTCACATGCAAGGCCTGAGGCTGGAATAGTGTCTGCCCCGTACGAATTATATATTGGATCACAAGCAACTAGTCTCTTTAATCGGATAATTATGACCTTGTCATATTATCCCGATGGTTGCAACCCATTAGAGTACCAGTTCTGTATCTCTGCGTGATCATCATCTCCATATGACTGAAGTGATACTTCCGTCTTGACATCACACCCAATACACTACGATTCTCAATAAACCCAGAAGAGGCGTACACAAAACCTGTTAAAGTCCTGGACGACCAAAACCAAAGCGTATTGATTGTCACAAGTACTAGCGATGCAAGTCTCAGGTTAAGACCAAATACACCTACCCTGATGCGGATTCCCATAGACACATAGTCATACTACCAATGGGATTCCGAGGGGTCTAGCTGGAGCGAAGTTGTTTCCGTACCATCGGTAAACAAACCTCCTATCACACTTGCATAAGTATCCAATACTTAAATATATGAGAACTATGTTGTTACGCTTCCATAACACGCACAAGTGCCATACTAGTCTATTACGCATTATCGATGTCCAGTCTCGATAATACTACGACTAGGGATATTTAATGATTAAACCTCTATAGATTGATATTATCTCATATCTATAATCCGGAACTAATCATAAGGACTTTTATCATTTATATATTAAGTAATCAAATTACAAAATGATAAAATGCAATTTCATTGTCACATAGTTAATTTGTACAAAAAAACCACAATGTCTTTTACAAATATTTTTGCTATGGGTCATAATTGTCCAACAATCTCCCACTTGGCCTATAGCCAGTCACTCAAGCATCTAACACCAGAACTATGTACATGTCACTCAAACTTTTGCTGAGGAATAGCTTTCGTCAGGGGATCTACAATGTTGTCCTCTGATGCGACCTTCTCGATCTTCACATCGCCATGATGTATGATCTCACGAATCAGATGGAAACGTTGAAGAACATGCTTGGATCGTTGATGAGACCGCGGTTCCTTAGCCTGCGCTATAGCCCCGTTATTGTCACAATATAATGGAACGGGCTCAGCTACTAACGGAACTACTCCTAATCCAATTTGGTATTTACGGATCCAAACTGCCTCTTTTGCTGCTTCAGCTGCAGTAATGTACTCCGCTTCTGTTGTTGAATCGGCAACAGTCTCTTGCTTGGAAGATTTCCAGCTTACTGCTCCGTTATTCAAACAAAATATGTACCCGGATTGCGACTTACAGTCGTCTTTATCAATTTGGAAACTTGCATCGTATACCCAATTACCTCAGTTCTCCATCTCCATAGATTAAGAAAGAATCCTTAGTTCGTCTAAGATACTTAAGGATATTCTTAACCGCCATCCAGTGACCATCACCTAGATCGGCCTGATAGCGACTACACATGCTCAAAGCATACGAGACATCAGGTCGCGTACATATCATGGCGTACATGATCGATCCGAATGCCGAGGCGAATGGTATCCAACTTATGTTATCTCTCTCATCTTGAGTTTTAGGACACATGTCCTTAGATAAAGTGACGCCATATGACACTGGCAACAGTCCCCTCTTGGACTAATCCATATTGAATCTCTTCAAACACTTTGTCAATGTACATACTCTGGGAGAGTCCAAGCAGCTTTCTAGATCTATCCGGTAGATCTTTATTCCTAGAATAAGGCTCTTCTTCTCCCAGATCCTTCATGGAGAATTTTAATGAAAGCCAAGCTTTCACCGATGTTAACATGGGAATGTCATTGCCAATAAGCAATACATCATCAATATAAAGGACAATGAATGTCAGTACGCTCCCACTAACCTTCTTATATACACAAGGATCATCCTCATTTTGAACGAAATCATATTCTTTTATGATCTCATCAAAACGTTGGTTCCAAGAACGCGATGCTTACTTCAATCCATAAATGGATTGATTTAACTTACAAACCTTGTTTGCAAGTCTTGGTACGAAAAAACCGTCAGGCTGTTGCTGTTGGACAATTATGACCCATAGCGTCACTATTTGTACAGATCATGGTGTTGTTGTACAAATTAACTATGTGACAAAGGAGATTGCACTCTTATCATTTGTGATTAGATCACCAAGATATATAAATGATAGGAGGTCCTTATGATTTGTTCCTGGATTGAGAATGATATGAGACAGTATCAGTCCATAAAGGATAAATCATTAAATATCCCTAGTCAGAGTAATATCAAGATCGGACATCGATAATGCGAAAAAGACTAGCATTACACTTGTGCACGTTATGAGGGCATAATGTCATAGTTCTCATATATTTGGGTATATGATACTCATGCAAGTGTAATAGGAGGTTGTGTTTTACCGATGGTACGGGAAACAGCTTCGCTCTGGATAGACCCCTTCGGAGTTCCATTGGTAGTATAACTATGTGTCTATGGAAGTCCGAACTCAGGGTAGGTGTATTTGGTCTTAACCTGAGACTTGCACTACTAATACTTACGACAATCAATATGCTTTGGTTTTGGTCGTCTAGGGCTTTAACCGGTTCTGTGTACGCCTCTTCTGGGTATATTGAGAATCGTAGTGTATTGGGTATGATGTCAAGATGGAAGTATCACTTCGGTTATAGTGGAGATGATGATCACGTAGGATACGGAACTTGTTCTTTTGAATGCTGCAACTATCGGGATATTATGACTAGGTCATGTATATCCGATTATAGAGATTAGTTACCAGACATCCGATATGTGCTTCGTACGGGGCATACACAATTCCAGCCCCAGGCCTAGCACGTGAACATCCGATACTGGATCGACATACACAATACTACGTATACTACACCTGATATAGATCGTTTATTCCTGTAAGCATGTTTCTGCAGAATTGGGTAGGCATGGCGCTTTGCTAGAAGCCAACCTTGTCTTGTAAATCGGTATAAACGTATAGGTACTTACGTGTTCGGATAGTCCGACGACCGTATTTACTGCCAACATATCCGGGGATCTCATGGGTCGCTTCCCGAAGATTCACCGATGATGTATGACTCGCACTTTAATTAATCTGGGATTAATTAGATGAGAGAGAAAATTAATCTGGGATTAATTGTGGAGATATTTTATCTGGGATAAAATATCATTATAAGAGAGAAAACGATTAATTTGGAATTAATCGATTAAAATAATATATTCGATATATTATATGAAATTAGACTTCAATGCGGAATTAAAATTAGATTTTAATTCGGGCGAATGAATTAATTTAGAATTAATTCGTTAGCGATGTGAATAGTGATTTCGCTAGGCATAATCATTTAATTACGTCGCAACAGAAAATTCGTTAATTTGGAATTAGCGAACCCAAGCCCGGGATTGTTGGCGAGCGCATTCGCATTTGGAATTCGAGTGCGGCATGCAAGTCAAATCAAACGTCAAATCATTAGTCGCATCAAGCGTCAAATCACATGTCACTTGATTGATGTGATAAGTTGTCACTTGATTGATTGATGTTGGTGGTTGAAGGCATTTTAATGCTTGACTTTTGAAAAAGAAAAGTTGGTATATGTTTATTTGTTTTTTGAATACAAAAATCAATTACACATTTTTCATTTTCTCTCTCTTGGTTCACGGTTTTGGAGCCAACTTCTTCTCTCTCTCTCTCTCTCGGCAAAAACAGCTTCTTCCTCTTCTGTTTTTTTCTGGTTGGACCGAAAAAATGGAGAAGCTATGGAGATTTGTTGCAAACCTTCAAGGTGCTAGCACACATTGAGTTATCCTAAGGTGATAGGGCAGTAATTTCGTGAGCTTGGAAACCATTTTGGAAGCTTGGAGCTTGAAGACATTAATGGAGGACCATGACCGATTTTGATGAGCAAAACAGTGAGTTTGCCGTGATTCTTGGAGCTTCTTAAAGGGCATAAAATTTTTGTTCTTCGTAACATCCAATTCGTTCATTGTGAGTATGATTCTGCCATTCTCATTTGTTGTATTCACTTGTTTCATTGTTTTAAAATGATCCTTGGGACTTAATACAAACCCAACAGTTGCATATATACATCCTCCAAAAGGTTTCCGTTAAGGAAAGAGGTTTTGACGTCCATCTGCCATATCTCGTAATCGAAATATGCAGCAATAGCAAGCATCATCCTAATGGATTTAATCATGGCAACGGGTGAAAAAGTTTCATCGTAATCCACACCATGTCGTTGACGATACCCTTTCGCTACAAGCCTAGCTTTGTACGTTTGTACGTTTCCATCCATGTCAGTCTTCTTCTTGAAGACACATTTGCAACCAATAGGCTTTATGCCTTCTGGTGCATCAACCAGTGTCCAAACTTGGTTGGTGTACATGGAATCCATTTCAGAATTCATGGCATCTTGCCATAAACTGGAGTCGATACTTTGTATCGCTTCCTCATACGTAGTCGGTTCGTCTTCCTCAATTAGATTAATATCTACATGAGGTGAGATCAGAAACCCATACCTCTCAAGTTATTTTCTGACTCTCTCCGACCTACGCGGTTCTTGTGTATTCGAAGATTGTGGTACAATTTAATCCCTGATGAACTGTTCATGTTCCGTTAAGGATTCTTTGCCAGGAACAGTATCACTCCGATTTTCATCGAGTTCTACTTTCCTCCCATATATCACTACATTTAGGAATTCCTTCTCAAGGAAAACCGCATGTAGAGCAACAAATACTTTGTTCTTTTATGGGTGATAGAAGTAATATCCTTTGGTTTCCCTAGGATATCCTACAAATAGGCATTTATCCGATTTGGGTTCTAGTTTGGTACCTTCCAAACGTTTGACGTATGCCCAGTAACCCCAAATCTTCAGGAATCAGAAACCTGGTTTCGTTCATGTCTATATTTAATACGGAGTCTGTTGAATAGACTTTGACGGAACCTTATTCAAAATAAGTATTGCTCTGTTCAATGCATATCCCCATAAGGAAATATGTAGCTCTGTGCGACTCATCATAGACCTTACTATTTGGTTTCTATGTTTGGACACACCTTTTAATTGCGGTGTTCTGGGAGGAGTCCACTGTGGAAGAATACCATATTCTTTCAAGTAATCAAGAAACTCATTGCTTAAGTATTCGCCACCACGGTCCGACCATAATGTCTTAATACTTTTACCGGTTTGTTTTTCTATTTCGTGTCGAAACTCTTTGAATTTCTCAAAGGTTTCCGACTTGTGTCTCATAAGATACACATAACCATAATGCGATGCATCATTAGTAAAGGTTACGAAGTATTCATATCCACCTTTAGTCTGGCTAGACATGGGCCCACATACGTCACTATGAACGAGGGCTAACAGTTCGGTGGCACGTGTACCTTTACCGCTAAAAGGTGATTTAGGAATTTTGCCTAATAAACAAGATTCACAGACGTCATATGAATTTGGATCAAACCCGTCAAAGTACCCACTCTTCGAAAGTGTGGATATGCGAGTCTTGTTAATGTTTCCCAGACGACAATGCCACATATAAGTTTCATCTTTCTTACTTAGTTTAAGCCTTTTGTTTGTTACATTATATGTTTGAGATTGATTTATATTCAAAATATAAAGACCATTATTTACATCAGCAGTGCAAATTTCCATATCATTTTTATACATAAAACACCCAGTATTTCTAAATACGAAAGTATACCCACATTGGGCTAACATAGATACAGAATAAATATTCCTAGTCAAACTAGGTATATAATAACAGTCTGTAAGTTTAAGTACATGCCCCGAGGGCAGTTCCAAAACAAAAGTGCCAACGGCCAAAACGGCGACTCGTGTCCTAACCGGTGATTACACACACGCGTATAACGCAAGCGCACATATCGTTCAAGTAGTATAAAAAGTATCGATCCCACGAGGACTTAATACTAAATCTATTAATTTTATAAGGTCAAATGATTACTAGTATCTAACAGGTTGATTGATTGATTTGAAATGGTGATGATTTTGAATTTAAAAACAAGTAAATAAAATTGCGCGAAAGTAGGTTTAAGAAGATTCAATATTAGGAAACTATCTAGGGTTTTGAATCTTCCAATATCATTTTAAAGATGAAGTGGTTATTTTATTTTTTTTGTAATATATCGGTTTACTAACCTTGAACACTAAATTATGTGAAAGCCTCTGTCGATGGTCAGACGCAAATACCCAGTATAACCCAATTGAACCATATGTTTTTGTCAACCAAATTACCTGGATTCATTAAGTTTAAGTTCCAATTATGGCTACCCTCGCCCGACAGGTATATGTCTATCCTGTAAGGAAATCTATTAAAGGGTTATCTATCCTCAAGGCTGAAACCTAAAATTCCTTTGTCAAGTTTATTTTAGATTTACTAGATCAATCTTATTAGTGGCCAATTAACAAGACGCATTAAGCTTAAGACTTAATAAGTAAACCTTTAAATTACCCAAACTATAAAATAACCCCTTATAAATAAGTGATATTAAAATTCATCACAACCCCAGATAACTAACTTAGTTACGACACATAACTAGGGCTAGTAAAAACTTAAATGCTGAAAAGTAAATTGCTGAAAAGTAAATTGCTGAAAAGTAAATGACGAAAAGTAAATGGTGAAATTAAATACTGAAAATTAAATGCTGAAAAGTAAATGCTGAAAGTAAATTACTGAAAAGTAAATGCTGAAAGTAAATTGTTGAAAGTAAATTGCTGAAAAGTAAATGCTGAAAGTAAATTGCTGAAAGTACATTGCTGAAAAGTAAATGCTGAAAGTAAATTGCTGAAAAGTAAATAAAGTAAAAGTACAATAAAAGAAAATGCTGAGGTAAAATGATCAACTTTTATTACTTCTATTTTAGATATCTCCCTTAATATAATATATTAACTTTGCATGATAATTACCAACCAGCCATATAGGCGGTATCCAGATTAAGTCAAATTAATAATTAATTACCAACCGACCAATCAGGCGGTATCCAGTTTAGTCAGGTTAAAACCAATTTAAATAATTACCAACCGACCGATATGGCGGTATCCTCGTTAAGTCAGGTTTTAACTAGTTTATATATTATAATTAAGGGAGATTAATCTAAATATTAGTAATAAAAGTTTTACCTTTTACCCCAGTAAATGGGAGTTACCTTCTCATTACTGAAAAGTAAAAACTGAAAATTAAAGAAAGAAAAGTATTGTGCGTAAAAGTAAATTGCGGAAAGTAAAAACTGAAAAGTAAAGAAAAGAAACTGAGAAAGCGGAAATTAATTACTGAAAGCTGTAAATAAACAAATAAGATACAATCTTCTTAGTATTCTTAAGGAATTCCTTAGAAGAAAGTATGAATTTACAAATGAAATGGCTTGGTATTTATAGGCAAAGTTTTGCCTCCATCAAATCATCCACCAAATCCATTATTAATTGCTCCATTAATTGCTCCACTAATTGCTGCACCAAATCCATTATTAATTGCTCCACTAATTGCTTATCATATTTGGTGGTGATTTGATCATTTTTATTATTTATTTATTAATTTATTTTTTTGCTTTGAAAATGACTTTAATAATACACACAACACACTTCTTGATGGTTCATCAATTTCGGGCATGAAATCTTCAGAATTCGAAATTATTTTGTCTTTCAAAGTTGTAGATCTTTGCGTCTTCTTTAATCTGGAACTTGAATCAGCTCAATCCGATATCGGAGTAAACCGTTATGCCCAAAATACGACAGATGCACAAAACTGGAATTTCTAAAACTGCACTTCGTTAAAACGCCCTTTCAAGTTTCCAATCTCCAAAATTAATATTTCAAGTCCAATTTTTGCCCTTATTTGACCCACATTTCGTCCTAAATAATTTCATTGTGTCCCAATATTATTTTATCTGTAAAATAAACTAAAACACATCAAAATGTTCATCAAACCCGAGAAACTAAACAAAATATTAAGTAAAATGTGCGGTAAATATTAATATATTTTCCGCTCATCAAGTCCCATTTCCAACGCGGAGGTCAATCTCTCCTGAGGCCAGTCTCCTGATAATCTGCAGATCCTGCACATCAGTACATATATGAGTACCACAACCAGAATCAAAAATCCAATTTTTAAAACTAGTAGTAGACATGTTTATTTCTATAACAAACATACTTGAAGCCGGTGCCTTGCCTGCTTTGATTTCCTTCATGTTTGCCTTGTACTCACGGCAGTCACGCTTCTAGTGACCCCGCTTTCCGCACTGCAGACATACATCTTGGGATTTGTCCTTACCATTCCCAGAAGGTTTTGACGATTTGGCCTTGCCTTTATTCTTATTCTTCTTCTTTACACTTCCAGTCGCCTTGGGCCAAGCCCTCGGAGTCTGAGATGTTGAAGCGAAATGCGCCTCACAATTCTTACTCTTTTGAAGCTCTTTTTTTGCTTCGCGCAGTGTGGACATCAACTCTCCAAGAGTTTGTTCCTGGTTCATCATATTGTAGTTCATAATGAACCCACTCCAAGTGTCGGGGAGAGACTGTAAGATCAAATCTATTGAAGTCTTAGCCTCGAAGACAATGCCCATCTGTCCCAGCTGCTTAATATCAACAATCATCTGTGACACATGGTGCTCAATAGACGTACCCTTTGACATGCGAGCGCGGAAGAGCTTCTTCTGCAACTCATATCTTTGCGATCTAAGATCAGATCGATGAAGATCATGCAACTTCGCCATCATATTATAGGGATCCAATCCCTTGTTTTGACGACGGAATTGTTGAGTCATAGTAGCAAGCATTATAGATTGGGCAGTGAAGTTTTCATCGCTATAAGTCTTCCAAAGCCCTAGCTCAACTATCTGATCAGATCTAGGCTTAGGCCCAAGAGGGCTCTCTATAGTGTAGAGTAACTTCTCGGATCCCAGGACAATCCTGAGATTCATGTCCCAATCTTGAAAGTTTGTGCCATTAAAGACATTGTCGCCAATGATAATATCTCTAATGCTTAACTTTCATGTCATCTTAATTGCAATAGTCAAACTATTCAATTAACGATGGATGGGTACAATCTAACTGTTACAAGACAAATAATAAAATATTAGTCTAACTAATAAATATAACTGACGAAATAATTTGAAAGCGAGTAAAGCCAAGTATTTGAACGAAATTGCAAATTCAATACTGGCCTCCCACTATTTTTCGGCGAGCCTCTAACCCTCTGTTGAGTACTCGGGAAACCTAGTCTCCTAGTGGGCTAGGATCCCATTAAATAACACACAACCTTGACTTTGGCCAACAAGCTGTATGATATTTAACTAGGTAGATCTCTAAGATCAATTGGATCTCATCCAATTCCTAGATTCGGTAGGTGGACCTCCAAGTCCGAAACATATATACAATATATATGACAATATATCCAATATATTTTCCTAACCTTTTCCTCTGAATCAACTAAGCCTTGGCTTTGGCACAACAAGCTTAATGATTCCAGTTAAGCGGAACCCATTGACTTTGGAAAGCTTCGTAATCGATGTCGATGGACAAGAAGTGATCTTGACTTTGGCCAACAAATCACAACTTGGACAAGACATACGATATGGAACAAAGCATTCATGATTCAAACACATCCGCGATGGACAAAGGTCTTGATTTTGGCCAAAAAATCAGTGCCAATCTTGGATCTTGAGAATGAATCACTTAATGGAAGGAAAAAGCTTAATATTTATTGAGGGTTTTTCGCGTAAATTGGCAACCAATTTATTATCTTTGATTAGGTCTCATCATACACCTCTAAGCATGCATTCTAAAAGCATATAAGGAGCGGTAAATAAATTAATAATGATATGCGGATGGATATCTCACAGATTGTTCCTAGAACAAATCACTCTCTTTCCTCTCCCCGGCTAGCACTATTCTAACTTCTACCCAATTACATAATACAATAAAGAAACCTCATTAACATTGAGGGGATTTATGTGAGAAGAGAATTACAAAGAATCGAGAGATAAGGCTGGACACGCAGGTCCAATTTAATAAATTCTAAATTTACAACAATTTCCAAAATTGCCCTTTCCCTTATAATATCCATCCGATATACATTATTCATACAACACATCCATGTATTCACACAAAGCATGTTATTCAATCAATCTAATCCAATTAATTAATCTTTGAATAAAATGATAATCCAATGTTCAAACAACGATTTGATTTGCGCGAGTCCAACTCGTTTAAGAATAAGTACTCAAAGTACGAATTCTTGAATTATATCGAACTACAATTTTAAATCTAATTTAATTTGTATTCAATACTAATTCTATATTTAATTCCAAATTAAATAATTGCACTTTTTATGCGCCTTTACGACTAAGATTCTAAATCTAATCTTAATGGGTCTCAAAGCCCAATTAACATCCAATGTTTATTTAATTAAAGTCCAATGGGCTTTCAATTAAGTTCTTAAGGCATGGGCTTTGGATAATATGGGTCAAACCCAAATACCAAGGCCCAATTAAGGAATCACCCTATTTGCCAAGAAATCAATTTTGGCCCATTAGGCCCAATTAAATATTTAAAGGCACATTTGTTATGTTTGGACTTAATGGAATGGTTTAGGCCCAATTTGGATCCAATCCAATTTTCCTAAACCAACTTGGCCCAACCAAGCCCATTAGGCCCAAACACAACATTTTAAGCCCAATTCCAAATTAAGCCCAATTAATTAAATTCTAATTTTCCAAAATTCTCAATTAAATTAATTAAAGTGTTTAGCCATGATTAAATATTTAAATTAAAATTTCCAAAATACTAATCTAATTAATTAATCATGCTTATTCATAATCAATACATGTCCAACATTATTGAAACAAAATCAAGTCATTTTCATGCTTTGATGGTCACGGCAATGGTCGGATTTTATATCTGATTTCGATTTCAATCCAATTAAATCATAAATCAATATATCCCATGTCTTTTAAACACATCCAATGATTCAAAAAACAAAATCACCGTGACCTAGGGTTTATACTACATTCGACCAACATACCCAAATTGGGGAAAAATAATCCAATTATTTTTTCATCAATTTGATCATATATAACTCCAAGTTATCCATATACAAGCATACTCAAACAAATTATTTAGTTAAATCATGCTCAAATCAAATTTACCCAAATTTTAGTATATAAATCCTAATCATATTTCATGCTCAAATAGGCTCCATGATACCATTGTTGGGTTTCTAAGGTGTTCCCTAGATCAATTCAAGCATAAAAAATGTGAATACATAAAGGAGAATAGCGGAAATAAACTCACTTTGATCGGATATAGGATGCGTTGATAACAAAATTTTTGCCTTTGAGATGCTCATCCAAGCTCCTCTTTGAATGTTGAATCCAGGCTCCAAGCTCCAAGCTTTGATCTTGATTCCAAGCTCAAGGGATTGGTTTAATTAAATCATTTATTGTGACTTTAAAAGCCCAATCAACATCCAATGTCCGTTTAATTAAAGTCCGATGGGCTTTCAATTGATTTCATTAGGCTTGGGCCTTGGTCAATGTGGGTCAAACCCAATTTCCAAGCCCAATAAGGAATCACCCTCATTTGCCATAAAAATCAATATCAAGCCCATAAGGCCCAATTAAACATAAAAGCCCATTTATTACATTTGGACTTAATGGAGTGATTTAGGCCCATTTTTGGATCCAATCCAATTTGCCCAAACCTACTTGGTCCAACCAAGCCCATTATGTCCAAATATAATAGTTTTAGGCCCAATTCAAAATTAAGCCCAATTAATCAAATTTTAAAATTCCAAATTTTTATAACTTAATTAATTAAAGTGTAATGTCATGATTAATCCCTTAAATCAATATTTCCAAAATATCAAATTAATCCATTAATCATATTTTATCTTAAATACATGTCCAACATTATTTAATCAAAAAATCAAGTCCCTAATCTTCTTCCATGCATTCGGCCAAGGTGATGAAAAATTACCGATTTCGTTTTCAATCCAATCGAATCACAAATCGTCATTTTATGTTCGTTTAAAGTCATCCAATGATCTTATAAACAACAAATCATCATCTCCATGGTCTAGGTAGTATTCGGCCAAGCCTCTCCAAGAGGGGAAAAATTAATCCAATTTATTTTCATGAAATTGATAATGTATAACATAATGTAACATACATTTAAGAATACTTAATCAATCAAAATCATCAAATCATGCTTCAATCAATTTTGCCCAAATTTACCCTAATATATTTTCATGCTCTTTAAGCTCAATGATACCATTGTTGGAAATTCTAATCCATGTCCCAAGATCAAAAGAGCAAACAAAACATATAAATGAATGAACAATATTGAAGTATGGCGGAATCATACTCACAAAGATCGGAATGCGGATGCGTTGATGAAACAAAAATTTTCTCTCTTGTGTGCAGTGAGGGTTTCGGCCAAACAGAAAAGAGAAGCTCCAAGCAATTTTTGATCCTTCCAGCTCTAAGATTAGTTTCCCATAACACCTTTGTATGATCCCTTGATGGTGCTAGCCTTGTGTGTGATTTTATGTTCCAAACAAACACAAATTCTTCAAGTTTTTGCAACAAAAACAGAAAAGTGGAGAGGGCTGTGAGAGCTCACAGTTTCGGTCATGAGAGAATAGGAGAGAGTGTTATGATTTTTGTTACAAAAATCAATTTATATTTTTGCCATAATATTTATTAAATTAATAATAAACTTATGACACAAATCATGCAATGGCTTAGAGTGTCAAACACTCAAACTCCATGCAAAACCATTGAGTGTATTGTACACTATCACCATGCAATGTATTAACAATTAAATAATGCATAAAATGACATGTGTCATGTGGGCCCCACACAACCCAAATGAAAGTGGGCCCACGCGTACTCACGCGTTCGGGTTCGATATTTCTGAAATACCGAACTTTCGTCTTGACGTTAATTAAATCGAATTTAAATAAATAATTGCGCCTAGCGAAATTATTATTTACGTCGCTAACGAATTAATTCTAAATTAACTCGTTTGCCCGAATTAAAATCTAATTTTAATTTCGCGTCGAAATCGAATTTCGATTATTATATCGAATATAATAATTTTACGATTAATTCCAAATTAATCGTTCTCTCTCTATGTATAGTACTTTATCCAAGATAAAGTCTCTCCGTAATTAATCCAAGATTAATCGAGTTTGAATCATACGTCATTGGTGAATCTTCGGGAAGCGACCCAAGAGATCTCTGGATATGTCGACAGTAAATACGGCCGTCAGATTATCCGAACACGTACGTACCAAGTACTACGTTTTTACCGATTTACAAGACAAGGTTAGCCTCTAGCAAAACGCCATGCCTACCCAATTCTCCAGAAATATTCTTATTGGAATATAAGATCTATAACAGGCGTAGTATACCGTAGTATAGTGTATACTGATCCAGTATCGGATGATCACATGTAAGGCCTGGGGCTGGAGATGTGTCTGCCCCGTACGATACATATATCGGACATCAAGCAACTAGTCTCTTTGAATCGGATAATCCTGACCATGTCATATTATCCCGATGGTTGCAACCATTATAGAGTACTAGTTCTGTATCCTGCGCGATCATCATCTCCATATGTCTGAAGTGATACTTCCGTCTTGACATCACACCCAATACACTACGATTCCCGATAAACCTAGAAGAGGTGTACACAGAACCTGTTAAAGCCCTGGACGACCAAAACTAAAGTCTACCGATTGTCGCAAGTACTAGCGATGCAAGTCTCAGGTTAAGACCATATGCACCTACCCTGAAGCGGACTCCCATAGACACGCAGACATACTACCAATGGGATTCTGGCGGGGTCTATCCAGAGCGAAGCTGTTTTCCGTACCATCGGTAAAACACAACCTCCTACCGCACTTGCATAAGTATCCAATACTCAAATATATGAGAACTATGCTGTTGTGCCCTCACAACACGCACAAGTGCAGTACTAGTCTATTCCGCATTATCGATGTCCAATCTCGATAATACTACGACTAGGGATATTTAATGATTAAACCTTTATGGATTGATACTGTCTCATATCATCTCAATCCGGAATTAATCATAGGGACTTTTACCATTTATATATCAAAGTAAATAAATTACAAAACAGTAAAAGGCAATTTCATTACTACATAGTTAATTTTGTACAATAATACAATATCATTTACAAAATAGTGACGCTATGGGTCATTACTGTCTAACACGCTATACTTTTTGTATTCTCTTCTCACCTATTCCCCTCAATGTAAATGAGGTTTCTTTAGAAGTGTAGTGTAACGGGTAGAAGTAATATTAGTGCTAGCTTGAGAGAAGAAAGTGAGAGATTTGATCTAGGATCAATGTAGAAAGTATCCATCCGCATATCATTATTATTTATTTTATCATATGTGCTTTATTATGTGTTTAGAATGCATGTTAAGGGTGTATGATGATGAGACCTAATCAAAGATAATAATTGGTTGCCAATTTGCACGCGAAAAACCCTCATCAAATATCATGCGTTTTTCCTTCCATTGAGTGATTCTTACTCAAGATCCGAGACTGGCATTGGGTTGTTGGCCAAAGTCAAGCCCTTTGTCCATCGAAGATGTGTTTGAATCACAAGAGCTTTGTTCCATATCGGTGTCTTGTCCAAGTTGTGGTTTGCTGGCCAAAGTCAAGACCACTTCTTGTCACTCGATATTGATTACGAAGCATTTCATGGTCAATGGGTCACGCTTGACTGGGATCACTAGGTTTGTTGTGCCAAAGCCAAGGCTTAGTTGATTCAGAGGAAAAAGGTTAGGGTACATATTGGATATGTAAGCATATATAAGATATATGTTTCGGACTTGGATGTCCACCTACCGGATCTAGGAATTGAATTGGATCCAATTGATCTTAGAGATCTACCTAGTTAATTATCATACATTTTGTTGGCCAAAGTCAAGATTGTGTGATATTTAACGGGATCCTAGCCACTAGGAAACACGGTTTCCCGAGTACTCGACAGAGGGTTAGAGGCTCGCCGAAAAATAGTGGGAGGCAAGAATTGAATTTGCAATATTCGTTCAATTACTCGTCATACGCGCTCATACAAATATCATTCGTCAATATAAATTAAATGTTAGTTGGACTAATATTTAAATTGTTGTTTTAATAAACAGTTGGACTGTATTATAGTTGATTATATAATTGGATTATAGTAATCAATATATTTGAATTAATTAATTTCGATTTACAGTTGATTTATAAATTGGATTATAGTAATCAATGTAATTGAGGTTAATTAATTTAAATTATATTTGATTGTATAGTTGGACTATAATAATCATTATAATAAATAGTACCACAAATCTTTGATTAAATAGTTGGACTATTAGAATCAAGATTAAATTGAAAAATTGGACATTTAAATATAATCTTGGATTAAAATATTTAAATGGTTTAATTTTCAAATTGGGAATTAAATTTCAGGATGGTCCTGGAAATAATAATAAGTTACTTTATTTGATAAAATAACCTATTATGCCTAAGCCCGGAATTAAGCAAATAGTAGAGCATAATCTTTGGAAGATTTATGTGATGATGACTTTAGTGCTTAATCTGATATACTTGTCATAAATCTATGTTTAGATTTAAGAAGTATTAAAATTGCAATTAATAACTCTTGGAGGGTTAATGACAAATCTCAATGAGATAAAGTCAAACTTTGCAATTAGGCAAGTAGCGCAAGGCACACTTTACTTCGATATTTTAGAAACCCAAGGCTTGGCCAAAGGCTTCTGAAATATTGAAAAGGGTAAAGACAAAATCATTATAATCTTCTGGGAAGATAAAAGACATATCTCAAAGTGACTGCCGTTTGGATGTGGCAGACATGATGGAATTAAAAAAAAGGGCAAGGCTCTGACTTTAAATATATTTGTCAAAATTATGTCCATTACTAGTATTGAAATTGTATTTTAAATACTTAGTGTGGTACATAAAATATATGTATTGATGTTCAGAATCTGCTGTGAGTAGGATACTGACTTCAAGCTCAGATTCATCTGCGAATCGGAAACGGGACGAAATTCGCTGTTTCGACCGTAGATACCTAAGTTTAGGAACTACCCTTCGGGTGTGTACCTATATTAGGAAACTGTTATAAAGTAACTAGTTTGACTAGGAACATTATCTCTATATCAGTGTTTAATCCATTGCGGATAAACCTTTATATTCTAGAACACTAAAATGTTTCATTATATAAAGATGACATTGAGATAAACACATTAGATGTGAATAACAGTATTTATATTTTGAATATAAATAAAATCTTGAACATATAATATGACAAACTAATAGCTCATACTGATTTGATCAGAAGAGACTTATTTGTGGCATTATTGTCTAGGACACAATTAAACAAGAGTCGTATATCCACACTTTTGAAGAGTGGGTACTAGGACTGATTTGACTATTCAAATAAAGTCTACGAATCTAGTTTATTAGGTAAAGTACCTAAAACACTATTTACTTGGTAATAGTGAAAGTGCCACCGATCTGTTAGCCCTATTCATAGTGAAGTAAGTAGGCCCATATCTAGCAAGGCTAGAAATGGATATGAATGTTTCGTGACCTAACGGATGTGGCATCACGTTATGGTTATGTGTTTCTTTTGAAGAACACAAATCGGAAACTTTTAGAGTTTCAACACAAAATAGACAAACAGATCGGCTAAAGTATTAAACCGTCACGGTAAGACCGTAATGGAAAATACTTAAGCAATAAGTTTCACATATACTTGAAAGAGTATAGTATTCTTTCAAATGAGGACTCCTCCCGGAACACGTCAATTGACGGTGTGTCCGAACGGAGAAATCGAATTTTGTTGGACATGATAAGGTTTATCATGAGTCACTCTGAGCTACCATTTCCTTCAACGGATAAGCATTAACAGTGCAATACTTATTTTGAATAAGGTTCCATATAAATCTCTTTGACAGATTTCATATTAGATATGAACCGGAAAGAAACCAGGTTTCTCATTCCTGAAAAATTTGGGTATGATGGGCATATGTTTGGATAATACCAAACTAAAACCCAAATTGGATAAGTGCCAATTGTAAGGTTATCCTAGGGATACCAAAGTATAGTACTTATACAAATCACTAAGAGAACAATATGATTGTTGCTCACCATGCGGTTTTGCTAAGGGGAATACCGATAAGCAGTGGTAGTGGGAGGATAGTAAAACTCGATGAAAATTGGAGTAAAACCTGTTCAAGGCACATATTCCTTAAATGGAACATAAATAGTTCATCAAGGATGAAACTATACCATTACTCTTCGAATATACAAGAACTGCGTAGGTCGGATAGAGTCAGAAAACAACCTGGGGTATGGGTTTCTGATCTCACCTCATAAAGATGTCTATCTTATTGAGGAATACCAACTGACTACGTATGAGGAAGTGATACAAGGTATCAACTCCCTAATTATGGCAAAGTGCCATGAATCCGAATTGGATTCCATGTATATCAACTATGTTTGGATACTAGTTGATGTACCGCAAGGCATTGTGCCTATTGGTACTATAAGTCTTCAAGGAAGACATACATGGAAGGCAACATACCAACGTGTAAAGCTAGGCTTTTAGCGGAAATGTATCGTTATCAACATTGTGTTGATTACGATTCAACCTTTTAACTATTGCTACGGTAAATCCATTTGGATAATGCTTGTTATTCGATCCATGATTGGATTGAAGCAAGCATTAGGTTCTTGGAATTATCGTTTTGATGTAATCATAATGGTTTATGATTTAATTCAAAACGAAAATGATTCTTGTGTAAATAAGAGGGTTAGTGGGAGTGCACTGACAGTGGTTGTCCTATAAAATAATGATAATATGTCATTTCTTGGAAATGATATTCCCATAAAATAAATATCGACGAAAGCTTGGCTTTCAAATTACTCTATGTGGAACCGTACATTGAAAAATGTACGCGATCTGGTGTCTCATACGCTTTGAGCATATGGATTCACAAACAGGCCAATCCGAGTGATAGTCACTGGATTGATGTTAAGAACATCCGTTAGTATCTTAGAGAACTAAGGATGATGTCTTAGCATATGTGACAAAGGAGAACTTGAAGTGACTGGGATCACTGTTGCAAGTTTCCTAACCGATAAAACGACTACAAGTCACAAAACGGTACTATACAGTTTGAATAATGGTACAGTAATTTGGAAATCTTCCAAGCAAGATACTGTTACCATATAAACAACAAATGCGGATTAATTGTTGCAGCTGAGGCAGCAATAGAAGCCATTTGGGTCAATAACAAATCTAATTAGATTAGCTATAGTTCTGTTAGCAGCTGAGCTAGGCTTCATCATAGGCTAAAGAATTAATGGTCTCATCAATGATCCAGATATATACTTCGATATTCATATGATTCGTTCGGATCATACATCGTGGCGATGTGATGATCGTATAAATCACGTCAGATGATAATCATGAAAATCCGCTGACGAAAACCTTTCCTCAGCAATTTGAGCCAACCGTACAAAGTTCGGGTGTTAGGCACTCGAGTGACTGGCTATAGGCCAATTTGGAGATTGTTGGACAATTATGACCCATAGAGTCACTATTTGTACAGATCATGATGTTGTTGTACAAATTAACTATGTGACAAAGGAAGTTGCACTCTTATCGTTTGTGATTAGATCACATAGATGTATAAATGATGAGAGGTTCCTATTATTTGTTCCTGGACGGAGAATGATATGAGACAGTATCAGTCCACGTAGGATAAATCATTAAATATCCCTAGTCAGAGTATTATCGAGATTGGACATCGATAAATACGTAAAAGACTAGTATTACACTTGTGCGCGTTTGTGAGGGCACAACGGCATAGTTCTCATATATTTGGGTATATGATACTCATGCAAGTGTAGTATGAGGTTGTGTTTCACCGATGGTACGGGAAACAGCTTCGCTCTGGATAGACCCCCTCGGAATCCCATTGGTAGTATGGCTATGTGTCTATGGGAGTCCGACATCAGGGTAGGTGTATTTGGTCTTAACCTGAGACTTGCACCGCTAATACTTACGACAATCAATATACTTTGGTTGCGGTCGTCCAGGGCTTTAACAGGTTCTGCGTACGCCAATACTGGGTATATTGAGAATCGTAGAGTATTGGGTGTGATGTCAAGACGGAAGTATCACTCCAGTCATAGTGGAGATGATGTCACTTAGGATACGGGACTTGTGCTCTTATATGCTGCAACTATCGGGATATTATGACTAGGTCATGTATATCCGATTATAGAGACTAGTTACCAGACATCCGACTTGTGCTTCGTACGGGGCAGACACAGTTCCAGCCCCAGGCCTAGCACGTGACCATCCGATACTGGACCGATATGCACGATACGATGTATACTACGCCTATTATAGATCATATATTCCTGTAAGGATATTTCCGGAGAATTGGGTAGGCATGGCGCTTTGCTAGAAGCCAACCTTATCTTGTGAATCGGTAAAACGTAGTACGAGGTACTTACATGTTTGGATAGTCCGACGACCGTATTTACTGCCAACATATCCGGAGATCTCATGGGTCACTCCCCGAGGATTTACCGATGACGTATGACTCGCACTTTAATTAATCAGGGATTAATTAGAAGAGAGAGAGAGAATTAATCTGGGATTAATTCGATTAGAGAGAAAATTAATCTAGGATTAATTACGGAGATATTTTATCTGGGATAAAATATCGTTTAAAGAGAGAGAACGATTGATTTAGAATTAATTGGTAAAATTAATATATTCGATATATTAATCGAAATTAGATTTCGACGCGGAATTAAAATTGGATTTTAATTCGGGCGAACGAATTAATTTAGAATTAATTTGTTAGCGACGTGAATAGTGATTTCGCTAGGCATAATCATTTAGTTATGACGCGATGGAAAATTCGTTAATTCGGAATTAGCAAACCCGAGCCCGAGAATGGTTGCGAGCGCATTCACATTTCGAATTAGAATGCGGCACGCAAGTCACATCAAGCGTCAAATCGCTAGTCGCATCAATTGTCAAATCACTTGTCACTTTGAGTGATGTGACATGACATGTTGTTACTTTGATAAAGTGACTTGATGTGAATAGTAAAAGTGATGGGTAAAAGGTGAAAAACATTGATTGTCTTTTGCTTTTGACTTTTTGGAATTTGGAAAAGTTTGGTATATAATTTTTTTTGGTTTTGGAAAATAAATAAATAATATATATTACAATTTTTCTCTCCCTCCCTTTATGACATTCGGTCTTCTCTCTCCTATAAGCAAGGGTTTACGTTTTTTTGAAACCCACTATCCTCTTCTCTCTTGTTCACGGCTTCAAGCCATTTTCTTCATTTCTTCTTCTCTAATCTAGGCTTGGACGTGAGAAGCATGAAGGAAAGAAAGAGCTAGCACACTTATGAGTTGTTACAAAGGTGATAGGGTAGTGAACTTGTGTGCATGGAATCCATTTTGAAGCTTGAAGCTTGGAGCTTCAATGGTGGTCTTCCATGGCCGAATCTTGAAGACAAATGGAGCATCAAAACCGAGCCACCCTCTCCTCTTGGAAGCCTTGGCCGAATGTTTCATGACAAGGAGGAGAAAGATTTTATTTGGTGCATCAAATCCAATCATTGTGAGTATATGTTTCCGCCATTATTCCTATGATTTTATTTACACTTGTTTCATGCTTGATTTATGATCTTGGGAAGCTTAGAGCAAACTAACACCTTGAGCTTGTCATTGCCATGAACACGCCCCATCAAAACAGCTTTTCTAAATCGATTTCTTGACAAATAAATATATATGGAACAGCCGGAAGGTTTTTTATCTAGTAAAAACTCGAGCATGGTATGATAGCTTAAGAAGTCAATTTATGAAGTTAAACAAACTTCATATCTCCTCATGAGTTCAAATGTTTCCATGAAGTCCTTCAGATGTTCTTTGGGAAGTATTGTCATTGTTATCATGTTATCGACATAGACTTGCTGTTGGGTTCTCTAAGAACAATAACCAAGATCATTAAGCATAAAACATGTGAATATGCAAAGTAAAGTAGCGGAAAATACTCACTTTGATCGGCTAAGAGGATGTAGGAGATAACAAAAATTCCAACCTTTGAAGTTTGCTCCAAGCTCTCCTTTGATCTATGTTGAGCTTCCAAGCTTGATCTTGAATTCCAAACTCAAGGGTTAGTGTCCCTAACACCTTTTTATGACTCCTTGGATGTGTTAGCATTCATGAGTTTTGAATCAAAATCACTTACCATGAACCCTAGGCTCACGGCAATGGAGGGAGTGAGAGAGAGGGAGGTTTCGGCCTTCACAAAAAAAATGAGAGAGAGAGTAAAAATGTGGTGTTTGATTTTCAAAAAATCAATTACCATTTACCAAAAATTCAATTAGGTAAATGTCATTCCGAATGAAAAAATAAAGCTTGTGTGAAGAGATTGTTTAGTGTGTTGAAAAAGCAATCCAATGCTTACACTTTATTTTCAACCACTTCCATCACAAGTCAAAAGTGTGATGTAAGTCAAGTGGGTCCCACCACTTGCAAATTCCAAATTTACGTCGAACAATCTCAACACGCAACTTCGCTCGGGCTTGGGTTCGTTAATTCCGAATTAACGAATTTTCCGTTGCGACTTAATTAAATCAAATTTAATTAAATAATTATGCATAGCAAAATTACTATTCAAGTCGCTCGCGAATTAATTCTAAATTAACTCGTTCGCCCGAATTAATATCCAATTTTAATTCCGTTATGAAATCAAATTCATTTAATATATCGAATATATTATTTTATGGATTAATTCCAAATTAATCGTTCTCTTTCTTCTAGTTGAATTTTAACCCAGATAAATTCTCGTCGTAATTAATCCTAGATTAATTTTCTCTCTCTTCTAATTAATCCCAGATTAATTATGTTTGAGTCATACGTCATCGGTGAATCTTCAGGAAGCGACCCATGAGATCTTTGGATATGTTGGCAGTAAATCCGGTTATCGGACTATCCGAATATGTGCCTACCTCGTACCATGTTTTTACCGATTTACAAGACATGGTTGGGTCTCAGCAAAGCATCGTGCCTACCCAATTCTCCAGAAATATTCTTTTAAGGAATATATAATCTATGTCAGGCGTAGTATACGTAGTATTGCGTATTACGATCCAGTATCAAATGTCACATGCTAGGCCTGGGGCTGGAATTGTGTCTGCCCCGTACGAAGCATATATCGGATCTCTGGAAACTAGTCTCTATAATCGGATAATCATGACCTAGTCATATTATCCCAATGACTGCAGTACTAAAGAGTACTAGTTCTGTATCCTGCGTGATCATCATCTCCATATGACTGGAGTGATACTTCCATCTTGACATCACACCCAATACACTACGATTCTCAGTATACCTAGAAGAGGCGTACACAGAACCTGTTAAAGCCCCGGACGACCAAAACCAAAGTATACTGATTGTCGCAAGTATTAGCGATGCAAGTCTGAGGTTAAGACCAAATACACCTACCCTAATTCGGATTCCCATAGACACATAGTCATACTACCAATGGGATTCCGAGGGGCCTATCCAGAGCGAAGCTGTTCCCGTACCATCGGTAAACACAACCTCATATCACACTTGCATAAGTATCCAATGCTTAAATATATGAGAACTATGCCGTTATGCTCCCACAACTGTCACAAGTTCAATACTAGTCTATTCCGCATTATCGATGTCCAGTCTCAATAATACTACGACTAGGGATATTTAATGATTAAACCTTAGTGGATTAATATTGTCTCATATCTTATTAATCTGGTACTAATCCTATGGACTTTTATCATTTATTTATCTTGGTAATCCAATTACAAATGAAAAAAGAGCAATTTCCTTTGTCACATAGTTAATTTGTACAACAACACCATGTTCTGTACAAATAGTGATGTTATGGGTCATAATTGTCCAACAATCTCCCACTTGGCCTATAGCCAATCACTCAAGTGCCCTACACCTGAACTATTTACGTATCGCTCATCCTTCTGCTGAGAAACAGCTTTCGTCAGTGGATTTGCATTGTTATCATCTGATGCGATTTATTCGATCATCACATCGCCACAATGTATGATCCGACGAATCAGATGAAATAGTTGAAGTATATACTTGGATCATTGATTTGACCATTAATTCTTTAGCCTGTGTTGTAGCCTAGCTCAGCTGCTAACAAAACTACTCCTTATCTAATTAGGAATATTATACATCCAAAATGCTTCTTTTGCTGCCTCACCTGCAACAATATTCCGCTTTTGTTGTTTATTCGGCAACAGTATCTTGCTTGGAAGATTTCCAGCTCACTATTCCATTATTCAAACTATATAGTACCCTTATTACGACCTATAGTCGTTTTTGTTGGTTAGGAAACTTGAAACGATGAACCCAGTCACTTCAAGTTCTCTTTCTCCATGTATAAGAAAGCATCCTTAGTTCGTCTAAGATACTTAAGGATGTTTTTAACATCAATCCAGTGACCATCACCTGGATCGGCCTGATTGTGACTCCATATGCTCAAAGCATATGAGACACTCACGTACATATATTTCAATGTACGATTTCTCGGAGAGTGCCAACAACTTTTAGATCTATCCTAGTAGATCCTTATTCCTAGAATAAAGGTTTCCTCTCCCAAGTATTCTATGAAGAATTTTAATGAAAGCCAAGCTTTCACCGATTATATTATGGGAATGTCATTTCCAAGAAATGACATGTCATCATTATATAGGACAATCATTGTCAGTGCGCTCCCACTAACCTTCTTATGTACACAAGAATCATTTTTGTTTTGAATTAAATCATATACCATTACGATCTTATCAAAACGTTAGTTCCAAGAATGCAATGCTTGCTCAATCCATAAATGGATTAATTTAACTTGCAAACCTTGTTTGCTTGTTTAGGTACGACAAAACCGTCAGGATGTTGATAAACATCCTCCAAAAGGTTTTCGTTAAGGAAAGCGGTTTTGACGTTCAGCTGCCATATTTCATAAATGAAACATGCATCATTAGTAAGAATTATCCAAATGGATTTAATCATGGAAATGGTTAAAAGGTTTCGTCGTAATCGACACCATGTTGATGACGATATCCTTTCGCCACAAGCCTAGCTTTGTACGTTTGTATGTTTCCATCCATGTATGTCTTCCTTGAAGACTCATATAGTACCAATAGGCACAATGCTTTCTGGTACATCAACCAGTATCCAAACTTGGTTGGTATACATGGAATCCATTTCGGACATCATGGCACTTTGCTATAATAAGGAGTCGATACCTTGTATCACTTCCTCATACGTAGCCGGTTCGTGTTCCTCAATAAGATTGACATCTTTACGAGGTAAGATCAGAAACCATACCTCCCAGGTTGTTTTCTGACTCTCTCTGACTTGCGCATTTTTTGTGTATTTGAAGATTGTGGTACAGTTTTATCCCTTATAAATTGTTTGTGTTCCATTAAAGAATCAAAGCCTGGAACAGCATTACTCTGATTTTCATCGAGTTTTACTTTCCTCCCACTTACCACTGCATATAGGCATTCCTCTTAGGAAAACCGCATGGAGAGCAACAATTATATTGTTCTCTTGTGAGTTGTATAAGTACTATACTTTGGTTTCCCTAGGACAACCTACAAATAGGCACTTATCCGATTTTGGGTTCTAGTTTGGTATCATCCAAATATATGCCCAGCATTCCCAAATCTTCAGAAATGAGAAACCTAGTTTCTTTCCTGTTCATATCTAATATGAAGTCTGTCAAACAGATTTTTCATGGAACCTTATTCAAAATAAGTATTGCACTGTTTAATGCGTATCCCTAGAAGGAAAATAGTAGCTCAGAGTGACTCATCATTAACCTTACCATGTCCAACAAAGTTTGGTTTCTCTATTCAGACACACCATCAAATTGAGGTGTTCCAGGAGGAGTCCACTATGAAAGAATACCATACTCTTTAAACTAGTCAAGAAACTTATTGCTTAAGTATTTTCCACCACGGTCTAACCGTGACGGTTAATACTTTAGCCAGTCTGTCTGTCTACTTAGTGTCGAAACTCGTTGAATTTATCAAAAGTTTCCGATTTATGTTTCACAAGAAACACATAACCATAACGCGATGCCACATCCGTAAAGGTTACGAAGTGTTCATATCCACCTCTAGCCTAGCTAGACATGGGCCCATTTATGTCACTATGAAAGAGGGCTAACAGATCGGTGGCACTTGCACTTTTACCAAGTAAAAGGTTTTTTAGGCACTTTGCCTAATAGACTAGATTCGTATACATCATTTGAATTAGAATCAAATTTGTCCTAGTACCCACTCTTCGAAAGTGTGGATATACGAGTCTTGTTAATGTGTCTCAGACAACAATGCCACAAATAAGTCTCAACAGATTTATTCAGTTTGAGCTATTTGTTTGTAATGTTATATGTTTGAGATTCAATTATATTCAAAATATAAATACTGTTATTCACATCTAATGTGTTTATCTCAATATCATCTTTATAAAATAAAACACTTAGTGTTTTAGAATATAAAGGTATACTCGCAACGAGTTATACTAGATATAGAGATAATGTTTTAGTCAAACTAGATACATTATAACAGTTTCCTAATTTAAGTACATGCCCCAAGGGCAGTTCCAAAACTTAGGTTTCTACGGTTAAAACAGCGACTCTCGTCCCGTTTCCGACTCGCAGGTCTATCTCAACTGAAGTCAGTCTCCTGCTAATTAGCAGATTCTGCACATTAGTACATATTTATGTACCACATTTAGTATCAAAAATCCAATTTTGAAACTAATAGTGAACATGTTTATGACAAACATACTTGAAGCATGAGCCTTGCTCCGCCTTCACTTCCTTCATATCTGCCTTGTCCATACGGTAGTCACGCTTCCAGTAACCTCGTTTGCCACAGTTTAGGTAGACATTTTGGGATATGTCATTTGTCTTCCTAGAAGACTATGATGATTTTGCCTTTGCCCCTTTTTCATATCCCTAGAAGCCTTCGGCCAAGCCTTGACCTTCTGGGATGTTGAAGAAAGATGCGCATTGCGCTTCTTGCCCTTTTGTAAGCTCTGGCTCTGTCTCCTTGAGCATAGCCATTAACTCTCTAAGAGTTTTCTTTTGCAATTAGTACTTCTAAGTTATAAGAATAGATCTATGAAGATCCTTCAATTTCAATATCATACTATAAGATTCTAATCCTTAGTTCTGACGAAGAAATTAAGGAATCATTGCATCAAGCATAAAGGATTGAGCACTAAATTTATCAACACCATGAGTCTTCCAAAACCCATGCTCCACTATTTGCTCAACTCCGGGCTCAGACCCGAGAGGTTGCTCTATCAAATAGAGTAACTTCTCGGTTCCCAGGACTATCCTGATGTTCTATTCCCAATCTGAAAATTGAAGCCGTGAAAAAACATTTTCACCCAGGATTATGTTCTAAACGCTAATCTTTCAGTTATCTTGATTCCAATAGTCCAACTATCCAATCAACGATTTCGGGTACAATCAAATATAATGATTACTATAGTCTAACTATATAATCAACTACTATTTGATTGGTTAAATTCAAATATATTGATTACTATAATCCAATTATAGAATCAACTATAAATGAAGTAGTTTAAATACAGTCCAACTGTTAAATTAAAACAACAATTAAATATTAGTCCAACTAATATATTTATAAATTAATGACGAAAAATGAAATGAGCGCGTATTGGCAGTATCTAAATGAAATTGAAAATTTAATACCTGCCTCCCACTATTTTTCGGTGAGCCTCTAACCCTCTGTTGAGTACTCGGAAAACCTAGTTTCCTAGTGGGCTAGGATCCCGTTAAATAACACACAACCTTGACTTTGGCCAACAAGCTGTATGATATTTAACTAGGTAGATCTCTAAGATCAATTGGATCTCATCCAATTCCTAGATCTAGTAGGTGGACTTCCAAGTCCGAAACATATATCCAATATATTGCCTAACCGTTTTCTCTAAATCAACTAAGCCTTGGCTTTGGCTTAACAAGCTTAATGATTCTAGTTAAGCGTGACCCATTGACTTTGGAAAGCTTCGTAATCGATGTCGATAGACAAGAAGTGATCTTGACTTTGGCCAAAAAATCACAACTTGGACAAGACATGTGATATAGAACAAAGCCTTCATGATTCAAACACATCCGCGATGGACAAAGGTCTTGACTTTGGCTAACAAACCAGTGCCAATCTTGGATCTTGAGAATGAATCATTCAATGGAAGGAAAACGTTTAATATTTGTTGAGGGTTTTTCGCGTAATTAGCAATCAATTAATTATCTTTGATTATGTCTCATCATACACCCTTAAGCATGCATTCTAAAAGCATAATAAGGCGCGGTAAATAAATTAATAATGATATGCGGATGGATATCTCACAAATTGTTCCTAGAACAAATCACTCCATTTCCTCTCACCGGCTAGCACTATTCTTACTTCTACCCAATTACATAACACTTCTAAAGAAACCTCATTTACATTGAGTGGAATAGGTGAGAATAGAATTACAAAGAATCGAGAGATAAAGGCTGGACACGCAGGTCTAATTTCATAAATTATAAATTATTACAAAAATTTCCAAAATTACCCTCAACATCTAATATCCATCCGATATTCATTATTCATACATCACATCCATGTATTCACACAAAGCATGTTATCAATCAATCTAATCCAATTAATTAATCTTTAATTAATGACATCCAATGTTCAAACAACGATTTTATTTGCGCGAGTCCAACTCGTTTAGGAATAAGTACTCAAAGTACGAATTCTTGAATTATATCAAGCTATAATATTAAATCCAATTTAATTTGTATTCAATACTAATTCTTTATTTAATTCCAAATTAAATAATTACACTTTTGATGTGCCTTTACGACTTAGATTCTAAATCTAATCTTAATTGGTCTCAAAGCCCAAATAACATCCAATGTCAATTTAATTAAAGTCCAATGCGCTTTTAATTAATTCATAAGGCATGGAATTTGGCAACCAAAACCCAATAAGGAATCACTCTTTGCCGTAAAATTAATTTTGGCCCAATTAAAATTTTTAAAGGCCCAATAATCATATTTGGACTTTATGGAAATGGTTTTAGGCCCAATTGGATCCAACCAATTATCCTAAACCAAACTTGGCCCAACCAAGCCCATTAAGCCCAAATACAACATTTTTAGCCCAATTCCAAATTAAGCCTAATTAATTTAATCACAATATTCCAAATATCACAATTATTTAATTAAAGTGTATTAGCCATAATTAATTAGTTAAATTAATATTTCCAAAACACCAATTACACTAAATAATAATGCTTTAATTTAATCAATATATATCCAATATTATTGAAGCAAAATCAATCCCAACATGCTTCTATAAGCTCACGGCAATTCAAGGGATTTTTATATCCGATTTTGATTTCAATCCAATTAAATCACAAATCAATATATCCAAGCATTCTAAACACATCCAATGGCTTAAAATCAAAAATCACCAAGAGCTTAGGGTTCCTACACCATTCGGCCAAGCCTCCAAATTTGGGGAAAATTAATCCAATTAATTTTTCATCAAATTGATCATACATAACTCTAAGTTATCATTATGTAAGCATACTCAAACAAACAATTTGATCAAATCATGCTCAAATCAAAAATACCCAAATTCAAGATTAAGAACCCTAAAATATTCCATGTTTAATTTAGGCTCTAATACCATTGTTGGGTTCTCTAAGAACAATAATCAAGATCATTAAGTATAAAATATGTGAATACGCAAAGTAAAGTAGCGGAAAATACTCACTTTGATCGGCTAAGAGGATGTAGGAGATAAAAAAAATTTCAACCTTTGAAGTTTGCTCCAAGCTCTCCTTTGATGTATGTTGAGCTTCCAAGCTTGATCTTGAATTCCAAACTCAAGGGTTAGTGTCCCTAACTCCTTTGTATGACTCCTTGGATGTGCTAGCATTCATGATTTTTGAATCAAAATCTCTTACCATGAACCCTAGGCTCATGACAATGGAGGGAGTGACAGAGAGTGAGGTTTCGGCATTCACCAAAAAAATGAGAGAGAGAGTAAAAATGTGTTGTGTTTGATTTTCAATAAATCAATTACCATTTACCGAAAATTCAATTAGGTAAATGTCATTCCAAATGAAAAAATAAAGCTTGTGTGTAGAGATTGTTTAGTGTGTTGAAAAAGCAATCCAATGCTTACACTTTATTTTCAACCACTTCCATCACAAGTCAAAAGTGTGATGCAAGTCAAGTGGGTCCCACCACTTGCAAATTCCAAATTTACGTCAAACAATCTCAACACGCAACTTCGCTCGGGCTTGGATTAGTTAATTCCGAATTAACGAATTTTCCGTTGCGACTTAATTAAATCAAATTTAATTAAATAATTATGCCTAGCAAAATTACTATTCAAGTCGCTCGCGAATTAATTCTAAATTAACTCGTTCGCCCGAATTAAAATCCAATTTTAATTCCGTTATGAAATCTAATTTCATTTATAATTTTAATATCGAATATATTATTTTATCGATTAATTCCAAATTAATCGTTCTCTCTCTTCTAGTTGAATTTTATCCCAGATAAATTCTCACCGTAATTAATCCTAGATTAATTCTCTCTCTTCTAATTAATCCCAGATTAATTATGTTTGAGTCATAACGTCATCGGTGAATCTTTGGGAAGTGACCAATGAGATCTCTGGATATGTTGGTAGTAAATCGGTCATCAGACTATCCGTATACGTGCGTACCCCGTACTACATTTTTACCGATTTACAAGACACGGTTGGCTTCTAGCAAAGCACCGTGTATACCCAATTCTCCATAAATATTCTTTTAGGAATATATAATCTATGTCAGGCGTAGTATACGTAGTATTACGTATTACGATCCAGTATCGAATGTCACATGCTAGGCCTGGGGCTGGAATTGTGCCTACCCCGTACGAAGCATATATCGGATCACTAGTAACTAGTCTCTATAATCGGATAATCATGACCTAGTCATATTATCCCGATGACTATAGTAGTAAAGAGTACTAGTTCCGTATCCTGCGTGATCATCATCTCCATATGACTAAACCTTAGTGGATTAATACTGTCTCATATCTTATTAATCCGGTACTAATCATATGGACTTTTATCATTTATGTATCTTGGTAATCCAATTACAAATGATAAAGAGCAATTTCCTTTGTCACATAGTTAATTTGTACAACAACACCATGCTCTGTACAAATAGTGATGCTATGGTTCATAATTGTCCAACACTTGCATCATATTATCAATGAGGGGCTTGAAGACTCGGTACACCAACCTTTTATTGGGGCAGATCCGGATCCCCTAGGGACAGATCGATCCCCCGCGCAGCAAAAGCGGTCCTATATCGGTAGGTCCGGTGAGTGTAAAATTTCAAAAATTAAAAATCATGAATATGTAACCCTAGGTAAAATATTTCATTTAAATTAAATACTATATTTAATTACGAGTCCATGGGAAAAAATCTAGGACTAATCGGAGTCTGAAAACTTCAAAACGGAGAAACATTTTAGCACGCGGGCGTTACGACGTACCTTATGCACGCTTTGCGAAGAGCAAGTGGGAGAGCACCAGCTCTGTGCACGTTGTGCCGTGAAGGCTTGCACGTCACGACACTCAAATTGAGAGAGCTTAGCGTCGCACCGCGCAAGCTTGCGTGTCGTGACTCTCAACGTCTAAGAGCTCTATGTCGCACTACGCAATCTAGCACATCGCTACATGCTCTTACGGGAAATAATTCAAAAGAATCATTTTCCATGCACGTAACGCCACGCATGATTACGTATCAGGATGTGTCCCTTTAGAAAATGATTCCAATGAGCATTTTCACTTTATTCCAAACACACAACACGTTCAACGTTTTCCAAACACTCCAATTTTGACATCATAACCTACATAACACACATATTATACACATCAATAACCATTAAAGAACAAATCATGCCTTTCCCATAATATCAAATATTATTACAATACATAAATGCACTCAAAACAAATAAATGCATAATTTTGAATCCAAATTACAAACCAAACATGAATTCCACAAAGAAGCAACTCAATAACAATTCTATGTCACTTTGATGAGTGGTAAATGTATCACTATTTTCCCACTCATTCGACCTAATATTTTGATAGATTCTTGAGAGTTTATGAATATTTTGATGTGTTTTGTGTTATTTTGTAGATAAATAAAGTTTCAGGACATTCTGGAGGTGATTTGTGGACAAAACAGTGAAAAACAGACAAAAGGGCAAAATCATCTTTTGGCGAGTCGCGACGCGCAAGCCTTCTGCGTCGCGACCTCTAACGTACGCCACCTGCTAAGGCATCGGGACACTTGGATCAATCAGAGGGATTTTATTAAAAATATATCGGATGCTAATGTGCGCCAAATCTGCTAACGTGTGCATGCCACGTGTCAACATCATAGCCGATAATGCTAACGTGCACCGTGCCACTGACCGGCGTAAACACACACGTATAACGCAAGCGCACGTATCGTTCAAGTAGTATAAAAAATATCGATCCCACGAGGACTTAATTCCTACTGTTGTTATTAATTATTGAATCTATTTATTTACAAATATCTAATTAAAGGGAGAATAGAATTGATTGCTTGATTGATTTGGTTGATTGAAGATTTGCTAAATAAATAAATAAAAAGATAAAAGAAAATACTAAGGAAAATAAAAGATAAAAAGATATAAGGTTGTGAATTCTTTTAATATCATTTAAAAGATGAAGTGATTATTTTATGTTTGTGTAATAAATCAGTTTACTAACCTGGAACACTAAATTATGTAAAAGCCTCTTCCGATGGTCAACTACAAATACCCAGTATAACCCAATTGAACCATATTCCTATGTCAACCACATTACCTGGATTCATTAAGTCTAAGTTCCAATTATGGCTACCCCCGCCCGACAGGTATATTCCTATCCTGTAAGGAAATCTATTAAAGGGTTATCTATCCTCAAGGAAGATCGTGGGCTATTAAGTCTAAGGCTGAAACCTAAAATCCCTATGTCTAGTTCATTTTAGATTTACCATATCAATCTTATTGGTGATCAGACAACAAGAAACATTAAGCTTAAGACTTAATAAATAAACCTTTAAATTACTCAACTATAAAATAATCCCTTATAAACCGGTGATATTAAAAGTCATCACAACCCCTAATTAATTAAAACATAACTAGGACTATAAAAAATAAATACATAAAATAAAAATACTGAAAAGTAAAATAAAATAAAATGCTAAGGTAAAAGGAATTACTTTACTACTACTAATTAGATATCTCCCATAAAATAATATATAAACTTGTGATAAATTTACCAACCGACCAGTCTGGCGGTATCCTGATTAAGTCAAATTAAGTCCAACCAGCCATTAAGGCGGAACCAAAAATAAATTTACCAACCGACCAGTCTGGCGGTATCCTTGATTAGTCAGGTTTAAAACAGATTAAAATTAATTACCAACCGACCAATATAGCGGTATTCCTTATTAAGTCAATATTTTAATTAGTTAATATATTATTTTTAAGGGAGATTAATCTAAATAGCAATAGTAGAAGAATTACCTTTCACCCTAGCTGAAAAAGTTACTTCAACATGGTGAATAGTAAAAACTGTAAAAAGTAAAAATTAAATTAACTATATTACAAAAAGTAATTAAAATAAATTACAAAACTAAAAATTAAAAACTAAAAAAAAAAAAATTCTAGAGAGAGAAACTCTCTCTAGAGAGAGAAATCAAGAGAGAGAAAGGGTATGTAATGAAAAATGAAAATTCGCGCCTATTTATAGCAAAACAAAATTCACTGTTTGGGAACTGTGCGCGCGTCGCGACGCTCAAATGTCGACGTGGCACAATGAGACGGCGACACGTAGCGAGGCGGCTAACTGTGCAACTGACACGTGTCAAGGCGGCTAATTCTCAATTATTGTGATGACGTCATTGATGACGTGGCGCTGACGTGGCGAGGCGGCTGACTGTTGACTTGTCGGCACAATGGGATTGCGACACGTGGCGACATGTGTCAAGCTCTGATTGGCTGAGGCTGACGTGTCACGTTGACTCTGTTGACCTTGTGACGTGTCTGATGACGTGGCTTGACACATGGCGAAGTTGACTCGTTGACCGATGACATGGCTGATGACGAGGCGACACGTGTCAAGTCTGAGTGTCGGCAGCATATGATGATGACACGTGGCACGGCGCACGTTAGCAGATCGGATGTGATGGTGACACGTGGCACGGCGCATTTTAGCAAAGTCAAACTTTTCAAATTGTTGACCCGTTGACCATGGCGCATTTTAGCAGAACCGGCGCACGGTGGGCGTCGCGACGCGGAAGGTCTGGGCGGCGCGACACGAAAAAGACTAAAATATCCCTGTTGACGCATTTTTGTCCGGTTTTGCCCCAAATTGCCTCCAGTGCTGTCCAAACTTTATTTATCTGCAAAATAACAATAAAACACATCAAAACGTTCATAAAACTCAAGAAACTATACAAAATATTAAGTTAAATGAGTGGGAAATAGTGATATAAATACCACTCATCACACCCCCAAACCTAACATTTTGCTAGTCCTCGAGCAAAATATAAAATAACATAATAAAATTTAACTAAGCCACTTTCGTAGGGATCACGGTTACATTTAGCATATGCAACAAGCCTTTAAACCCCTAGGTGTCCCTAGTGGACGAGTGTAGTCTCGTGAGGGTTTACAGCAATGATACCCACAAACATTTTACAAAAGTAAAAAGTTAGTAAAACTAATGCACACAAAAGCAAAAAGACAAGCGAAAAGAGAATAAAGAAAGAAAGTGACTAATCAGGTGAAAAATCTACTCCAAGTTACTAGTTGTTTTGTTTCTTTCTAAATTACCGAATAAGTAAATTCTCCGATTATTTTTACCATTCTTCATATACTCAGCTAACAAAATATTAATCATTTCATTTTTGCCCACAACAGTCATAAGTGCAGTTGATAAGAGAGTAATATTTTTGTCCTAAAGTTCTATCAGATTTCACACCTTTTTGTAGCAATGGAATAATTTTCTGATTTTTCTGATTTTTTTTTCTTTGATTTTTTCTCTATTTTTATTTTTATACAATACCTTCCGTCTATGTAGCGAGCTTTGGGTCGGTGGCTCCCAAACCAGTTGGCTTTAGGGCACCAGGTGTTAAGACACCCCTACGAACTTAATTACTCAGACTTCAGATATATATATATATTTTGCAGCATCTTCGATCCATGTAACGAGCTTTGGGCCAATGACTCCCAAACCAGTTGGTTTTAGGACACTAGGTGTTAAAACACCCTTACAGACTTAATAACTCGGATCTCGGACGTTTTTTTTTTTTTTTTTTTTTTTTTTTTTTTTACTCCATCACTATTTAGAGATGCTTCCTCCAATTAAACTATAGCACGGAATATTACAAACTTTTCAATTTTAGCTCATGTCCGTATGTTTCCATGTAAGTTCATAATACCTGTCAACTGAACATATGAAGATCCAATTTAGTCAGTGTTAAGGAGAATTCACAAATTAAATAATTCAAAATGAAATAAACAAAAATTAACTTATTTCGAAATAGGTTTGAGATACGTCTCAGGAGTGGAAATTCCTTACTCGGCTATCTTTTTTACCAATTTCACCTTTTTAGTCAAAACAAAAACATAAAAATGCAAAATATTTTTGTAATTTTTGAAAATTTTTCAATTTTTTTGTATTTTTCGAAAAATTTTGGACTAAAAATAAAAACAACATACAAACTAAAAACAAGGTACTAATCAACTAAATCCCTCCCCCAAACCTAAATGAGACATTGTCCCCAATGTCTTAAACAGTAGAAGAAGAGTTAGAAGGTAATACCTGATCAGCTGAAATTTAAAAGAAATTAAAGGTTAAGATCCAGATTAATTCGACGCCTCTTACCACGATCGTCCTCAGACCAATTTATTTTTGATAGGATAGGGTCAACTTGTGGTTCATAGGCTATAAGTTGGTCTATCAGATCCGGAGCAAGTCTGGCAGTGAAGAGGAGGTCTTTCATAGGTTTTGAAATGAATCCATTTCTCCGGGCATCATCAAGAAACACACAAAGAAAATCATAAAATCCATCAACGTTAAGCAGACCAATTGGTTTCTGGTGTATGTTCAGGTTCGCCCAAGATAGTACAATAAAAATTTCCTCCAATGTACCCAAACCACCTGGCAAAGCAATAAAAGCATCAGCACGATTAATCATTTCTACCAAACGTTCAGACATACCTGATACGATTAGTTCCTCTCCGTTTGATGATCCAATAAGATTTGCCTCTGCCAAGGGTTTTGGGATGATTCCCAAAACATGACTGCCTCCTTCCTGTACGGCCTTTGAAACGATCCCCATTAATCCAAGATTTCCTCCGCCATATAAAGTGCATATTCCTTGCAGCTAATACTCGACCCAACTCATGTGCCGCTTCTATGTATTGTGGTTTAGTACCAACACTACTACCGCAAAACACACAAATTTTCAACTCGTCTTCTTGAGGTGGCTTCCATTTTTCTATGTATTTTTTTTTTTTCTCAACTCTGGATGACTTCAAAAGTGCAATGACGGGCTGAATTTATAGTACCTGAAAAAGGGTGAGTAATAATAGCAGAAGTATCTTCCAGAGGACGTTTGTTAGCTAAAAACAAAAGAAATCGTGAATGTGAAAGGTCAAAAAGTCTGGATCCTGTCTACGAAAATAAAGATAATTACAACAGAAAAGCGAATCAAAGAAATAATTAAGGTAACAGAATTGTGTATGCAATACGCCACTCGCTTAGTATAAATTCATTAGAATGTGTCTCAAGATTTCATTCTTTAATCAGCCATTGCTAATGAATTGTTTCTCATCTTTGCTTGCCAAACACAATTCCTTCTGTCTTAAAATGCTTCGTTTATGCCTTTCCCTAAAAAAATAACACACAAAATTAAAAAGTTCACATAATATGAAAAATAAATTACAACAAATTGCATGGGTTGCCTCCCTGCTAGCGCTGAATTTTTCGTCTTCAGCCAGACGTGAATGAAATTCATCTGTTAAGGAGGTTTCAATGTCGTTTTGGATGTCCGATTACAGACAATTCCGTGAGCGTTGCTTTTGAAGGGTCTCTTCCAACGGTAAAGTGGTAAAAAGAATTTTTTCATCTTTAATGCTTGTGCCACCTTTTTAATCTTTGTCGCTCCAATAGTTCCTGCAAAGAAAGAAATAAAATTAGGAGGTCTCGTATGGTGTTTGACTTGGAATGGAAATTCCATTCTGTCAAGCTTCTGGGTGATATCTTTGATTTGTACTACTCCAATACAGCGATGTTTTTCCTGAATGCTCTGGATCTTTATTAAGTTCTGACAGTTGCTCCTCTATTTGCTCTGTTTCTAGCTCCACCTGAGGATGAAAAGATGAGTCAGACATTAGGTCTTCATCCTCTGATTCGGGTGAATTGATTGGCTCAAGTTGATCTTCTTCAAACATTTGTGCAAAACATTCTCCAAGATCTTCATTTTGAGGATACAGAATTCCATCCTCAATTTTTGATGCAGTTGGTAGAATTATTTCAGCTTCATCCTCGTCAGAATCTGAATAATAGAAATCAAATCGAGACTTTGCCGGTTCAAGTTCCTGAACTGATACCTCTGGTTGTTGATACTGCTCAGCCTCCTCCTCTGTTGACGTGTCATTGTGAAATGATTGGTACTTGAAGGCTTCATCAGTGTCATCTGAGAATGGTTCTTGAGGTATATAGTTCTGGTTTTCTGTAATTTGTCTGATTTGATCTGTCATTCTCTGTATGGATTCTGTTTGACTCTGAATTTGTGCATCAAATTGAGCTGCTTGTTCTTTGAATATGTGAATCAATTGATCTTGCTCTGATGGTTCTGGTTGTTGATAAGGATCGAAGGAAGATGGTGGATAAGATGGAAAATGTGATTCTGTGAAATGTGATGGTTCTTCGTACCATGAAAGATCTTGATAGTTCTGCCACCCTGGATGGTAGTTGTATTCGCAATAATCGCTCGGGTGGTCACCATTACATATGTCACATATCCACATTGAATTCTGTTGAGCAAATGTAGGGTTGCTTGGTTCTGGTATCCAGTGATATTGTTGGGCTGGACAACAGGCCTCAGAAAACCGGACTGTTGCTCCCAGATGTTGGGTGTATCTTCTTGTAAAGCACGTAATCTTTCAATCTCCCAGTAATGTTCCATTTTAAGTCACCTGAAAACAGAAGAAATAAAAATTACAAAATAAAGAAAGAAAATTAGATATAAGTAAATTAGATAGTTTCAAAATTAACAACTCAAGAAAATTAAGTCCCCGGCAACGGCGCCAAAAACTTGACCGGCGTAAACACACACGTATAACGCAAGCGCACGTATCGTTCAAGTAGTATAAAAATATCGATCCCACGAGGACTTAATTCCTACTGTTGTTATTAATTATTGAATCTATTTATTTACAAATATCTAATTAAAGGGAGAATAGAATTGATTGCTTGATTGATTTGGTTGATTGAAGATTTGCTAAATAAATAAATAAAAAGATAAAAGAAATACTAAGGAAAATAAAAGATAAAAAGATATAAGGTTGTGATTCTTTTAATATCATTTAAAAGATGAAGTGATTATTTTATGTTTGTGTAATAAATCAGTTTACTAACCTGGAACACTAAATTATGTAAAAGCCTCTTCCGATGGTCAACTACAAATACCCAGTATAACCCAATTGAACCATATTCCTATGTCAACCACATTACCTGGATTCATTAAGTCTAAGTTCCAATTATGGCTACCCCCGCCCGACAGGTATATTCCTATCCTGTAAGGAAATCTATTAAAGGGTTATCTATCCTCAAGGAAGATCGTGGGCTATTAAGTCTAAGGCTGAAACCTAAAATCCCTATGTCTAGTTCATTTTAGATTTACCATATCAATCTTATTGGTGATCAGACAACAAGAAACATTAAGCTTAAGACTTAATAAATAAACTTTAAATTACTCAACTATAAAATAATCCCTTATAAACCGGTGATATTAAAAGTCATCACAACCCCTAATTAATTAAAACATAACTAGGACTATAAAAAATAAATACATAAAATAAAAATACTGAAAAGTAAAATAAAATAAAATGCTAAGGTAAAAGGAATTACTTTTACTACTACTAATTTAGATATCTCCCATAAAATAATATATAAACTTGTGATAAATTTACCAACCGACCAGTCTGGCGGTATCCTGATTAAGTCAAATTAAGTCCAACCAGCCATTAAGGCGGAACCAAAAATAAATTTACCAACCGACCAGTCTGGCGGTATCCTTGATTAGTCAGGTTTAAAACAGATTAAAATTACATTACCAACCGACCAATATAGCGGTATTCCTTATTAAGTCAATATTTTAAATAGTTAATATATTATTTTTAAGGGAGATTAATCTAAATAGCAATAGTAGAAGAATTACCTTTCACCCTAGCTGAAAAAGTTACTTCAACATGGTGAATAGTAAAAACTGTAAAAAGTAAAAATTAAATTACTATTATTACAAAAAGTAATTAAAATAATTACAAAACTAAAAATTAAAAACTAAAAAAAATAAAAATTCTAGAGAGAGAAACTCTCTCTAGAGAGAGAAATCAAGAGAGAGAAAGGTGTAATGAAAAATGAAAATTCGCGCCTATTTATAGCAACAAAATTCACTGTTTGGAAATGTGCGCGCGTCGCGACGCTCAAATGTCGACGTGGCACAATGAGACGGCGACACGTAGCGAGGCGGCTAACTGTGCAACTGACACGTGTCAAGGCGGCTAATTCTCAATTATTGTGATGACGTCATTGATGACGTGGCGCTGACGTGGCGAGGCGGCTGACTGTTGACTTGTCGGCACAATGGGATTGCGACACGTGGCGACACGTGTCAAGCTCTGATTGGCTGAGGCTGACGTGGCACGTTGACTCTGGTTGACCTTGTGACGTGTCTGATGACGTGGCTTGACACATGGCGAAGTTGACTCGTTGACCTATGACATGGCTGATGACGAGGCGACACGTGTCAAGTCTGAGTGTCGGCAGCATATGATGATGACACGTGGCACGGCGCACGTTAGCAGATCGGATGTGATGGTGACACGTGGCACGGCGCATTTTAGCAAAGTCAAACTTTTCAAATTGTTGACCCGTTGACCATGGCGCATTTTAGCAGAACCGGCGCACGGTGGGCGTCGCGACGCGGAAGGTCTGGGCGGCGCGACACGAAAAAGACTAAAATATCCCTGTTGACGCATTTTTGTCCGGTTTTGCCCCAAATTGCCTCCAGTGCTGTCCAAACTTTATTTATCTGCAAAATAACAATAAAACACATCAAAACGTTCATAAAACTCAAGAAACTATACAAAATATTAAGTTAAATGAGTGGGAAATAGTGATATAAATACCACTCATCAGCCACGTGTCACCATCACATGCTGCCGAAACTCATCATCGACACTAAAATATGCCTCCTACGTGTCAATATCTCAACGAATCACGCTAACGTGCACCGGGACACGTGTCGTCATCACATGCTGCCGACACTAATAATTCAGCCGCCGACTAAAGCATGACTCGTGTCACGATCTCGCGAAGCCAATCTGATACGTGTCAATGATCTACGCGTGTCACGACGTGCAAAGGGTTGCGCGTCGCGATGCATATGACCTATCGACGCCTATAAATTCAGCTCGAGATTTCAGTTTCAGATGTACCTTCCTCTCTGTAATTCTCAATGAATAAATAGAGTTTGTATCTAGTTTTCTTTTAATTTCAGTTTTGTAATTAAATTTTATTTACTTTCTGTAATAGTAATTTACTTTCTTTACTTTTTCAGTTTTTACTATTCAGCTATGAGGAGGTAACTTCCACATGCTAGGGTGAAAGGTAAAACTTTTTTTACTGCTATTTAGATTAATCTCCCTTAATTATAATATATTAACTACTTAAAATTTGACTTGACAAGGATACCGCTATATTGGTCGGTTGGTAATCAATTATAAACTGGTTTTAATTTGACTAAGCAAGGATATCGCCTGGTTGGTGGGTTGGTAATTTACCGCCTATATGGCTGGTTTATGGACAAATATTGATACTGCCTTTATGGCAGGTCGGACTTAATTTGACTTAATCAGGTTACTGCCTATATGGCTGGTTGGTAATGTTATCACAAGTTAATATATTATATTAAGGGAGATATCTAAAATGGTAGTGGTAAAAGTAGATCCTTTAACCCCTAGCATTTTTTTTATTCTAATTTTACTTTTCAGTATTTACTTTACCGCATTTACTTTTCAGCATTTTACTTTATGTCTTTTATTTTTAAGTTTTTACTAGCTCTAGTTATGTGTTGTAACTAAGTTAGTTATCTGGGGTTGTGATGAATTTTAATATCACCGGTTTATAACGGGTTATTTTATAGTTTGGGTAATTTAAAGGTTTACTTATTAAGTCTTAAGCTTAATGCGTCTTGTTAACTGGCCAGTAACAAGATTGATCTGGTAAATCTATTAGTTTTGCGGTTAGATACCTTTACTTGTATCAAATTTTTTATTTGCTTATTATTTTTTTCTTATGTTTCATGTTCTCAGACACTACATGAGATGAACCAGAAGCTTTAAATTTCGACCGCTTGACCCATAAATTGAAAGAACCATCAGACAGTTGAGAAGGGAAAGGCGTGAAGGCCAAGAAGCTTTAGTCAACATGGAACCTGAACCTCTAGAAGTTTCACCACCAATATTCATTCGAGACAGAACCATTCCGGTGGTCGACGGCTTCATTTCTTGTATTGTACTTCCTCCATTACCAGCAAATGCATGTGACGTCAAAATATACATTCAGATGATTCAGCAGTCAGTGCAGTTTGGGGAAAATTCAACTGAAGATCCTAATACCCACATCAGCAACTTCCTGGAAGTTTACGGCACTTTTAATTACAACCGAGGAGATGAAGAAGCAATGAGACTACGTGTTTTCCCATATTACTTGAAAGACATAGCAACAACTTGGCTACAGTCACTACCAACAGGTTCCATCACAACTTGGAACACTCTAGCCACCAAATTCCTTGCAAAGTATTTTCCACCAGCCAAAACTGGAAAGATGAGGAATGACATCACATCCTTTGTACAACAAGACTCGAAAACTCTCTACGAAGCTTGGGAAAGGAACAAATATTTGCTCCGGAAATGTCCTCACCATGAGAATCCAAAATGGCTTCAAGTCCAAACTTTCTATAATGGACTTTCTGGACTGATGAGAACCACAATTGATGCTGCTGTTGTAGGAGCTTTGATGCCAAAAGGAGAAGATCAAGCTTGGGACTTAATCGAAGAAATGGCTAACAACAATTCCTTGTGGCCAACAGAAAGGAGCACGATTCAAAGAATTGCTGGAATTTATGAAGTTGGAGCCAACTCAGCAGTCAATACCAACCTAGATCAGATATGCAAATTCATGGAGACTCTCGGTATGCAAGGCAATATTAGAGCCACAAGTTCACCATATGGAGGAGCACCAGAACCAAACCAACTTGAAGAAACAGTGAATTTTGTCAACAATTTCAACAGACAGGGGAACAATCCATATTTCAACACCTACACCCAGGGTGGAGGAATCATCCCAATTTCTCATGGAGCAATAATTCAAGGCAAAAGAACTATCCACCACTCGGATTCCAACAGTAATAGAACAAATGCCAGGAGCAGGCAAATGAACCAGGAATAGCGAAAGTGCTTACTCAGTTAAAAAAATATGATGCTATGTTTCAAAGCCAATCTGCCTCTATCAAAGCACTGGAGAATCAAATTGGACAACTGGCCAATGCCCAGAGTTACAGACCGCCAGGAAATCTTCCCAGCAATACAGAACCGAATCCAAGAAACCGAGGGAATGAGTAATGTCAAGCCATTACCTTAAAAAATGGTACTGAAATCAACAAAGATGTTGGAATCAAGGCAACCAAAGAAGAAGTTCCAAAAGATGCAGTTCCACAAATGGAGGAAAAAGAACCAAGGAAAAAGATCAAGAAAAATTCACTCCACCTCCACATTTTCCTCAGCGTCTTCAGAAAAACAAACTGGACAAGTAGTTTGCTCGATTCCTGGTGGTGTTCAAAAAGCTACACATCAACATCCCATTTGCAGAAGCATTGGAAGAAATGCCCAGCTATGTAAAATTCATGAAAGACATTCTTTCACGAAAATTGAGATTGGGAGACTACGAGACATGAGCATTGATGGAAGAATGCAGTGCCATTATTCAGAGGAAACTTCCCTCGAAGTTGAAAGATCCTGGCAGTTTCACAGTCCCGTGTACTATTGGAGAACATTACATCGATAAGGCTTTATGTGATTTAGGTGCAAGTGTTAATTTATTGCCTTTTTCTATTTACAGGAAACTGCAAATTGGAGAAGCAATGCCTACCTTAGTCTCACTGCAACTTGATGATCGAACACTCGCATTTCCAAGAGGTGTTGTTGAAGATGTGCTGGTCAAAGTCGATAAACTCATTATCCCAGTAGATTTCATTATCCTTGACATGGAATAAGACAAAGATGTACCTATCATCCTTGGAAGACCATTCTTAGGGACATGACGAACTGTTATTGATGTATAAAAAAAAGAACTAACCATGAAAGTTCAAGACCAAGAAGTTACCTTAATGTTTTCAAAGCCATGAAATTCCCGAGTGATGAAAAGGAAGAAGAATGTTTCAGAGTTGATGTTGTTGATAGTATCGTTCAGGATACTGAGCCAAATCCCACAGATACACTTGAAGCTTGCATCACCAACATGACTAACAGTGAGCTAGATGCTGAAATCCTGGAATGTATCAACTACCTTGACAAACCATTCCGATTCAAATCAACACCACCAGTTGAAAGTCTGGAACTTCCAAAGAAAGATCGAATCAAGCCCTCAATTGAAGAACCATCATAGCTGGAGCTGAAATTACTACCAAGCCATCTGAGGTATGCATTTCTTGGAAACTCTTCTGAATTACCTGTTATTATTTCTTCTTCACTAACATTGGAGCAGGAAGAAAAGTTACTGAGAGTGTTACGAGAACACAAAAGAGCCATTGGCTGGACTATAGCAGACATTCGAGGCATTAGTCCATCATTTTGCATGCATAAGATTCTGATGAATGATGAGTACAAACCCACAATGGAGCATCAACGGAGACTCAATCCAATCATGAAAGAAGTCGTGAAGAAAGAAATCATCAAATGGTTGGATGCTGGCATCATTTACCCCATCCCAGACAGCACTTGGGTGAGTCCTATGCAGTGTGTACCAAAGAAATGAGGAATAATTGTAGTCATAAATGAAAAGAAAGAGATGATTCCAACAAGAACTATGACTGGATGAAGAGTTTGTATGAACTACCGGAAGCTGAACAAATCAACAAGGAAAGACCATTTTTCGCTGCAATTCATTGATCAGATGCTAGACAGACTGGCGGGACATGAGTTCTATTATTTTCTGGACAGATATTCAGGGTACAATCAGATTTCTATCGCCCCAGAAGATCAGGAGAAAACCACTTTTACATGTCCCTATGGTACTTTTGCATTCCGCAGGATGCAATTTGGACTATGTAATGCTCCTGGCACATTTCAGCGTTGCATGAATGCTATCTTCTCAGACATGCTGGAACAGAGTATGGAGGTGTTTATGGATGACTTCTTTGTGTTTGGAGACTCTTTTGACCACTACTTGCAAAATCTGGAACATGTATTACAAGGATGTGAAGATACCAACCTGCTACTCAACTAGGAGAAATGCCACTTCATGGTGCAGAAAGGCATTGTTCTTGGACACCAAATCTCACAAAAGGGAATCGAGGTAGACAAAGCAAAGATTGACATATTTGAAAAACTACCTCCGCCGACATCAGTCAAAGGGATTCAGAGCTTTCTCGGACATGCAGTTTTTTACAGGAGATTTATTAAAGACTTTTCCAAGATTGCTAAACCTCTGTGCAATCTTCTGGAGAATGATGTTCCTTTCAACTTCACCAAAGAATGCCAGGAAGTTTTTGAGATCCTAAAACAGAAGCTGGTTTCTGCTCCTATCATTGTAGCACCAGACCGGACCCTTCCGTTTGAGGTAATGTGTGACGCTAGTGATTTTACTGTAGGTGCAGTTTTGGGACAACGCAAAGAAAAGATTTTCCACACCATTTACTACTCTAGCAAAACTTTGAATGGAGCTCAACTCAACTACACAACCACTGAAAAGGAGTTGCTCGCAGTTGTGTACGCTTTTGACAAATTCTGCTCCTAACTGCTGGGTCCCAAAGTGGTGGTCTACACATATCATTCATCAATCAAATACTTGATCACGAAGAAAGATGCCAAACCCATATTAACCCGTTGGATACTTCTTCTACAAGAATTTGACGTGGAGATCAGAGACAGTAAATGGACAGAAAATCAGGTGGCAAATCATTTATCGAGACTCGAGAATGGAGAAACAGCTGGCAAAGAATTGACAATCAAAGAAACTTTTCCAGATGAACAACTATTTGCCATGAAACATCATGATGTCCATTGGTATGCTGACTATGTCAACTACATAGTTTCGAGAAAATGGACATTGGAATGGACAACTCCGCAACGAAAGAAGTTCTTCAAAGAAGTCAAACACTATATTTGGGATGAGCCGTACCTGTATAAATGATAAGCTGATCAATTATTGAGATGGTGTGTTCCATAAGAGGAAGTCAACAGTGTTCTTCAACATTGTCATTCATCACCATATGACGGACACTTCATCGGAAACAAAACTGCAGCCAAAGTCCTACAATCATGTTTGTTCTGGCCCACTCTTTTTAAAGATGCTTAATTGTTTTCTCTTCAATGTGACAGGTGCCAGAGAACAAGAAATATTTCAATGAGAAATGAAGTACCTCTGCAAAATATTCTAGAAGTTGAGATATTCGATGTGTGGGGTATTGATTTTATGGGACCCTTTGTGCCATCGTTCAAAAACCTGTACATATTGGTTGTTGTAGACTACATCTGCAAATGGGTTGGAGCAATTGCACTGCCATCCAATGATTCAAAAGTGGTGATCAAGATCCTTAAAAAGAATATTTTCACTCGCTTCAGAACACATTGGGAAATTATCAGTGATGGTGGCACACATTTTTGAAACAAATATTTCGATGCGCTCCTATCCAAATATGGAGTTACTCATAAAGTTGCCACTGCCTACCATCCTCATTCAAATGGACAGGTTGAAGTTTCAAACAGGGAGATCAAAAGAATCTTGGAAAGAACCTCGGATCAACAAGGAGGGACTGGTCTACAAAACTGGATGATGCATTATGGGCCTATCGGACAGCTTACAAGACACCCATTGGTATTTTCCCATATCATATGGTGTTTGGGAAAGAATTCCATCTGCCAGTTGAGCTTGAACACAAGGCGTACTGGGCACAGAAGAAGTTGAATCTTGATCCACAAGCTACATGAGAGAAACGACTTCACCAACTCAACGAATTAGAGGAGTTTCGTCTACAAGCTTATGAGAATGCCAGATTATACAAAGAAAAGACCAAGAAATTGTATGACCGAAAAATAGTGCGTAGACAATTGGAACCAAGGTAGCAGGTGTTGTTGTACAATTCAAGGTTAAAACTTTTCCGTGGAAAGTTGAAATCAAGGTGGTCAGGTCCATTTGTGATCACTCAAGTTTTACCATATGGAGCTGTTGAGTTACTGGATTCCAACACCAACGAAACATTCAAGGTTAACAGTCAGCGTGTCAAACACTACTGGGGAGAATCATTTGAACAACAAAAAGAAAGTGTCACACTTTCAGATCCAGCCTTACATTCGAGAACTCATGTCTAGCTGACGACGTTAAACTTAGCGCTCGCAGGGAGAGAACCCATGCAATTTGTGTCTATATTGTAATCTGGTGTGATTTATTTTTGTGTGTTTAATTTTTGCAGGTAAAGTCATTTCACGATGGAAGAAGTTCTCGCAAATCTTCACAAGCAATTTCCTTCTCTCCCTCAAAAATCTATGATGATAGTCTACAAAGCTCGCTTGGAACGGATGAGACTACTGATGATCAAAGGTATTCCAACTGACATTCGTTGGATTATTGAAGCACGGGTCCGATTGGCAAGTGAGTCTTCTGACTCTTTTATTTCACATCTGTCTGGTTTAGGAAGAAACACATATGCTAAAAAAAGAAGAGCTAAAAGAATGGGTGTATGCTATAAATGTTCTCGTATGTTTTGTGATAATCATTGTCGTTCTTTAGGAATGGTGTCTGATAACCGTGAAGATAAGATTAATTTCAATAGGGATGGCTTGAGTAAGGAGTCTTTGGATGACATATCTAAAACTCTTGAGACACATCCCAGTGGATATGTGTTTCACGAAATTCGCGTGTTATATACACAATTCCACAGAGAAAGAAAATAATTAAGTCTCGGGAATCTGATTCAAAAAGACCATGTTTACCAATTTATAAGAAAATTGGATGGGAGCTTGTCCCTGACGCATAGACGTCATTCAAGCCACTTATTTTCTTATAAATATTGTATCTCTCTGTCTTTTCCTAATAATTGTGATTTGTTATTTTATTTTCTTCGACAAGATCCATACCTTTTTTACTATCACGATTTATTTTACTATTTAATTAATAATTGTCATTTGGCAGGTACTAGTGCTATTATTTTTACTCACCCTTTCAGGTGTTATAAATTCAATTCATCATTGCACTTTTGAAGGCATCCAGATAAAAATGGAAGCCACTTCAAGAAGACGAGTTGAAAGTACTAGAGTTGGTACTAAGCCACAATACGTAACAGCAGCACAGGAATTGGGATGAGTCATAGCTGAGAATAATATGCACCTAGTATATGGCGGAGGCAGTCTTGGACTAATGGGGATCATTTCAAAGGTCGTACAGGATGCAGGCAGTTAAGTTCTGGGAATCATCCCAAAACCATTGGCAGAGGTAGATCTTATAGGATCATCAAACGGAGAAGAACTGATCGTGCCAGGTATGTCTGAACGACTGGTGGAAATGATTAATCGTGCTGATGTTTTTATTGCTCTGCTAGGTGGTTTGGGCACGTTGGAGGAGATTTTTACAGTACTATCTTAGGCGAACTTGAACATACACCAGAAATCAATTGGATTGTTCAACGTAGATGGATTTTATGATTTTATTTGTGTATTTCTTGATGATGCCCGGAGAAATTGGTTCGTGTCAAAACCTTTAAAATAACTCATTTTCACTGCCGGAACTACCCAGGATTTAATTGACCAAATCTTAGCCTATGAACCACAAATTGACCCTATCATTTCCAAGATAAAATGGTCCGATGATGATCGTGGTAAGAAGCATCGAATAAATCTAGATCTCAACCTTTAATTTCCTTTCTAGATGTAGAATTTCAACTAACCAGGTACTATCTTCTAAACTCATCTTCTATTTTTTAGTACATTGGGGACAATGTCTCATTTAGGTTTGGGGGGTGGGGAATAGTTGATTAGTATCTTGTTTGTATTTGATTTTTATTTTTAGTCCAAAATTTTTCAAAAAATACAAAACAATTGAAAAAATTTACAAAAAAAAAAAATCACAAAAATATTTTGTGTTTTTGTGTTTTAAATTTGATTAATCGGGTGAAATTGGTGTGAGATAGCTTTGTAATGAGTTTCCACTCCTGAGACGTATCTCAAACCTATTTCCGAACAAGTTAATTTTTTGTTTATTTCCTTTTGAATTATTTAATTTGTGAATTCTCCATAAAACTGACTAAAATGGATCTTCATATGCTCAGTTGACACTTATTATCAACGTGCATGGTAACATATGAACATTAGCTATAATTGAAAAGTTTGTAATATTCAGTGCTCTAGTTTAATTGGAGAAACCATCTCAAAAAGCGATGGAAAAAAAATACGTCTGAGATCCGAGTTATTAAGTCTGTAAGGGTGTTTTAACATCTAGTCCCTAAATCCAACTGGTTTGGGAGTCACTGGCCCAAAGCTCGCTACATGGATCAAAGATGTTGTAAAAATATATATATATCTGAAGTCTGAGTATTTAAGTCCCTATGGGTGTCTTAACACCTGGTGCCATAAAGCTAACTAGTTTGGGAGTCACTGGCCTAAAGCTCGCTATATAGACAGAAGATATTGTATATAAATAAAAAAAATCAAATAGAAAGAAAAAAACAGAAAATCAGAAAATCAGAAAAACTATTCCATTGCTGCAAAAAAGGTGTGAATTCTGATAAAACTTTAGGACAAAAATATTACTCTCTTCTCAACTGCACTTGTGACTATTGTGGGAAAATGAGTTGATTAATATTTTGTTGGTTGTGTATATGAAGAATGGTAAAAATAAACGGAGAATTTACTTATTCGGTAATTTAGAAAGAAAGAAAACAACTAGTAACTTGGAGTAGAAGTTTCACTTGCTTAATCACTAATTTCTTTATTCTCTTTTCTCTTGTCTTTTTGCTTTTGTGTGCATTAGTTTTACTTTCATTTTACTTTTGTAAAATGTTTGTGGGTATCATTGCTGAAAGCCCTCACGAGACTACAACTCGTCCACTAGGGACACCTAGGGGTTTAAAGGCTTGTTGCATACGCTAAATGCAACTGTGATCCCTATGAAAGTGGCTTAACTTAATTTATTTAAGTTATTTTATTTTTTATTTTGCTCGAGGACTATCAAAATATTAGGTTTTGGGGGTGTGATGAGTGGTAAATGTATCAATATTTCTCACTCATTTGACCTAATATTTTGAATAGATTCTTGAGTTTTGTGAATATTTTGATGTGTTTTGTGTTATTTTGTAGATAAATAAAGTTTCAGGATATTCTGGAGGTGATTTGGGGACAAAACAGTGAAAAAAATACAAAAGGGCAAAATCATCTTTTGGCGAGTCGACCTCTAACGTACGCCACCTGCTAAAATACGCCGGGACACGTGGATCAATCAGATGGATTTTGCTAAAATACACCAGATGCTAACGTGCACCGAAACTGATAACGTGCGCATGCCACGTGTCAACATCACAGCCGATCATGCTAACATGCACCATGCCACGCGTCACCATCACATGCTGCCAACAATGATCATCGACGCTAAAATGCACCTGTCACGTGTCAACATCTCAACGAATCACACTAACATGCACCGAGACACGTGTCGTCATCACATGCTGCCGACACTAATAATTCAGCCACCGACTAAAGCATGACACGTGTCACGATCTCGCGAAGCCAATCCGATATGTGTCAATGATCTACGCGTAAAGGGTTGCGCGTCGCGACGCGCAAGGCCTATCGACGCCTATAAATTCAGCTCTAGATTTCAGTTTCAGATATACCTTCCTCTCTGTAATTATCTGAATAAATAAGGAGTTTGTATCTAGTTTTCTTTTAATTTCAGTTTTGTAATTAATTTTTATTTACTTTCTGTAATAGTAATTTACTTTCTTTACTTTTTCAGTTTTTACTATTCAGCTATGAGGAGGTAACTTCATCCTGCTATGGTGAAAGGTAAAACTTGTTTTACTGCTATTTATATTAATCTCCCTTAATTATAATATATTAACTACTTAAAATTTGACTTAACAAAGATACCGCTATATTGGTCGGTTGGTAATCAATTATAAACTAGTTTTTACTTGACTAAGTAAGCATACCGCCTGGTTGGTCGGTTGGTAATTTACCGCCTATATGGCTGGTTTATGGACAAATATTGATACTGCCTTTATGGCAGGTCGGACTTAATTTGACTTAATTAGGTTACCGCTTATATGGTTGGTTGGTAATGTTATCACAAGTTAATATATTATATTAAGGGAGATATCTAAAATAGTAGTGGTAAAAGTAGATCCTTTAACCCTAGAATTTTATTTTATTGTAATTTTACTTTTCGGTATTTACTTTATCGCATTTACTTTTCAGCATTTTACTTTATATCTTTTATTTTTAAGTTTTTACTAGCCCTAGTTATGTGTCGTAACTAAATTAGTTATCTAGGGTTGTGATAATTTTAATATCATCGGTTTATAAGGGTTATTTTATAGTTTGGGTAATTTAAAGGTTTACTTATTAAGTCTTAAGCTTAATGCGTCTTGTTAACTGGCCACTAATAAGATTGATCTGGTAAATCTAAAATAACTTGACAAATTAATTTTAGGTTTCAGCCTTAGACTTAATAGCCTACGATCTTCCTTGAGGATATATAACTCTTTTATAGATTTCCTTACAGGATAGACATATACTTGTCGGGCGGGGGTAATCACAATTGGAACTTAATCTTAATGAATCCAGGTAATTTGGTTGACATAGACATATGGTTCAATTGGGTTATACTGGGTATTTGCATCTGACCATCGACAGAGGCTTTTGCATAATTTCGTGTTCCAGGTTAGTAAACCGATATATTACACAAACATGGAATAACCACTTCAAGTTTTAAAAGATATTGGAAAGATTCACAACCCTGGATAGTTTCTTAATATTGAATTTTATTTAATTTAATTTTGAGCAATTTTATTTACTTTTTTTTTTAAGTCTAAAATCATCCCATTTCAAATCAATCAATCAATCTTTTAGATACTAGTAATCATTTGACCTCATAAAATTAATAGATTAGGTGTTAAGTCCTCGTGGGATCGATACTTTTTATACTACTTGAACGATACGTGCGCTTACGTTATACGCGTGTGATTACGCCGGTCACACTTAAAGGTGGTCGAGTAATTGTAGAATGGTATCCCTTGTTCCAAACCATCAATTAGATTTCTAAATCCTAATTAGTGTTTTTTTGTTCCATGTCCAACAAGAACTCTCATTGACCTAATTACATGAAACTTGTGTCTCTATACTTCTCAAGCACCTCTACATAATCCTTTTAACATTACAACAATCACAAGTTATGCTATTGTGCATCCAATATATAACACATCACCATATGCTTCATGTATGACATCTAAATCCTCAAAGAATGCATAACATGAAAGAGATTGAGCAAGCTTGATCAAAGATCAAATCTTCAAGTTTCTTTGATTGAGTTGTTGAGAAGCTCAAAGTTTATCCATCTAAATTTGTAGAGAATTTGCCTAGCCCTCTCTCCACCAATATTTGCTTTACGTTAACATATGAAGGCTATGAGATTTTTCCCTAAACTTTAGTTTATATATGTCTAAAAAAATACTAACTTTAGTGTACATCTCATTTGTCCACATGAATGTAATAGGTGTTGATCTAATTATCAGTAAGCTTGCAACTTGACTAAATATCAATTTGCTAGCACACCATATTATTATATATTATAATTAATAATATCTCTCAACCAAAAAGATATTAATTAAATAATAATATAAAAATTATGTAAAAAATTTATTTAACCATTAAATAAATATGATTAATCTTAATTGGTATATTAAATAATTAATGTTATCCAATAACATGTAATTATTTAATTGATAATTATAATATCAAATATTATTTATTACTAAATACATTTGTCTACCCATGTTCTTAATGAGTACACTTTATATTGAGGGACTCTCTAAGTTTGGATATGTTCGTCATTTGATCCCTACTCATATGTACGCAAATCGGCCACCTTCGAATTATGAAGAACACGAATGACCTTTACAAACTATGTAAGCTGAGTTTGTCGCATATGTTAAAACAATTCTTCCATCGTAAGCTATCCAAGTTGTGCGTATGAAACATATATTAACCCGTCAAGTTTCCAAAGTGCATATCTCATATGTCGACATGTTAACGATTCTTTATAACTAATCAGATTACCATTTCCAATGTAAACATGGTTAATCCTTGATGAATGGCTTTGGCCAAACTCTTCAGAATCATGACTCATAACGATGGATACGTTAACCCTTTAATGGTATATATTCATATCGACGGATCCTATCTTGATCCACACATGATCGACAAATGTAACTGTCCATACCCAACAAACATCCAGCAGTCAGACCGTGAGAGGTCTCTGATATGCATGCCATCTAAGTATGGAGAATCACAAAAAAAAAATTAATGTTGTCATATAGTCAGTGGATCAGATATGCTACTTGACTCGAGGGGATTCCTATTGACGGTGGCATACGCTAGCAACTATGAGGAATCGTCCAGTGAGTCATTCAGTATTTGCTCCAATGAATACCCTCATGTCTATACGAGCTACCGTTGCTCACGGTCCATTAGGTCTGACCATTGGAACTCCAAATCCAATATATGACAAGTGCTAGTCTTCTAGGTTATACGAATTCGACCATGTTCCCAAACCAACGACTATGAATATATCTTATAAGAATAATTTATAATAACGATATTATCCCAACGACGGAAAACACTCAGTGTCTATTATCTCTATATGACTATTCTAAGGTCGATGCTATAATCAACATACAAATATATATATCTAATAATATATATAATTCATCCAGCATATTTCGAGAGGAAAAAAACAATGATATTTACCATTAATAAAGTAATTGAAATGAAAATGCATAGTCATAGCTGTAAACCTCACTTTGCTCCTACAGATGACGACTTCACTGGGGATGGAGAATGCACCTAAAAAAATGCCATGTATTATTTATAGCGAGACAGTGGAGAACCATGTCTTCATATTTTTGCATACCCTTTTAGCCTTGATGGCTTCATGTAATGAGAAATCACTTTTACTCAATGCTATGGATTAGTATGTGATGATAACCATCACTTATTTGCATTTACCCTTGGGTATTAAGGTGCATTCATTTTGTAAATTGGACCATTGAGTGTGAAGACCTAGTTATGGGAAACCCTTTGTATCCTTAGGTATAAAAACAATGTGTTAACTTAGTCGATTGGACCATTGAGTGGGGAGATCTATTTATTGGAAACCCATCACTGATAAGAGCCTAAGCCATACCTTTTAAGCCCACATTAAAGGCCAAAGGTGTTATCCTATATAAGCCTCTCTTATGCTTATGTTTGGGTCTCTAACCATTTAAAGTTATTTGGACCTTCCACCTGGGGTGTAAACTTGTTGGGACTTTTCAACTGGGACAAGTTTGCACTTTCATGCTAATTAGGCCAAATGCTTCAAAATAACAATGGGCCACTTTGTATGCAAAAACCTTGTTGGGCCAAAAATGTTTAGTTAAAATCCAAAATGCCTAAACATGAGTCTGATACCTTCACTGGCTTTCATCCAGAAATGGGTACTTCTTGTTTTAGCTCATTTTGGATACTCGTAAACACCTTAATCCCATACCTAATAATTATGATTATAAAGGGTCCAATCATCATTTTAGACAATGGCACGATCTCCATATTAGGCTTAGTCATTTCTTATAAATGGCGGCATTTGCCTTTTAACGATGGAATGGAACCAAAGTAGCCAAGATTTACCTTATAGCACAAGAGAGAATGAGTACCCGCCGTGGGTACATAAATTAAGCCAGACCTAGGACATATATGGACTTACCACGTGTGGTGAAGAAATAAGGTTAGGAGGATATATGCTAGTTGAGCATGTATCATATGCATTTCATGTATCACATGCATACATGCATCATCCCGACTCTTTATTTACAACCATCATAGTGGAATACTGGGTTAGAGAATAAGACAAGCTCACCAAGAAGCAAATACCATACTTAAACATGGCAAATAGCAATAGCACCCACAGTGAAAATCCTGCATGGATCAGTTAGAAATGACGGTGAACAAGATAGTACAACAATTACAATGAAGCACAATTGAGATGAGGCATGAGAGGCCTGAAAATACAACAACTATAAACTAGTGAGATAAGGCATGAGGGGGCTGAAAATTGTAGGGGTTTTTAGGGGCTAAATCCGGTAACGCAGCGGAAGCGGCGGAAGATCGTATCTTCCGATTTCAAAACTTTTTCTCAGATTAATTAAATAAACATATTTATTTAATTATCCAATAATCAAATTATGAAATAAAATTCAATAAATCATATTAGGTGAATTTACCAAATTACCCTTACTTTGGTATTTTGTCCATTTTAGTCCGAAATTGATCTAATCAATTTTGAATGATTCTAAATCATTTCTAAGATGAACTTAGCATGTTCAAAACATCAAAACACCAAAAGCAACCAAAATCCCCAAATTCTTCATCAAGGCCGAATGCACACCTTGGTGCCATTTTGTGCACTTTGTCATTTCATGCTTCAAAACACATCAAGATGTAATCCAATCAACATGAAACTTTATATGCATCATATACACATCCAAATACACAACATATATGAAAAGCCCCAAATTTGGAATTGGTCATGAACCCTAATTTTTCAATTTCTTCAAATTGGACAAATTAGACCAAATTGGTTAAATCAATTACTTTAATCATCTTTCTTCCATCCAATCAAAGTCTCAACACAATGAAACAACTCAAGATCAAATCTAGGTCATCTAAGAGTGGGTCAACAACTCTAGATTAGCAACATGGTTTCCAAAACCTTAAAGAAAGCTTATAACTACAATAGTCACAACCTTCCTTCATCATACATGCTCAACACTTCCATCCAAACTTCCATCAACAAAAACACAAGGAATAAAGAAAGAAATAACCTAAGAACATCATATGTTAAAGCCTAGATCCTAAGGAACATTTTCCTTTCTAATAGCAAGTTGGAAAAACTCACTAAAATCCAAGCTTTCTTTGATTTCTTCTTTCTTTCTCACAAGCTTCCTTTGCTTCCATTAATGGAGTTTTCATTGAAATGTATTAGGTTAGTAAATGAAGATGAAATGAAAACAATATATACTTGTGCAAAATAACCCTTGGCCGCAAAGCCAAATACCAGTATTTACCAAATATTTTCAATTTCATTTCATTTGAATTTGTTCAACTTTATATATAAATATCTAAAAAACACTTTATTGATATTTATACTAAGTCAACAATTGCAACTAAAGAAATATATCTCTTATATTTCAAGGTCATGGCCGAATTTAATTAAAAATAAAGGAGAAAAGATATTTTAATTTTCAAACAATTTTGAACAAATATCTTAAGAAGTCAAAATCAATTTGACAACCTTTTCCTTTAATGTAAAGTCAAACATTACATTTATAATCATT